>JAQGAS010000350.1:0-58508 GCA_034686365.1 Pachymerium ferrugineum | reverse complement strand
AATTTATTAACTTTTGTAAAATTATTACAAATTTTGTTAACTTGAAATAATTTTAATCAATCATTTCCTAGCAATTTCTCCAATTTAGAATCGTCTGTCTGCGTTCCTATTGTGAAATACAATTCAAAGAATGTCATTAAACATATTAATGGTATACACCATTCTCTCTCATGGCCCCCGAGTGACTAACTTCAACAAAATTCGAAGGGAGCGCAAACTCCCTTAACCAAACTCAGCCGCTGTAAAATCCATTGCTTAGAGCTATTTCCACATCAAGGCCAAGAAATGGTTAAGCGACGCTAGCGTCTCGTGTTGCCATGACGCTTTGAGGTGAGGAGGTTACTACCTGACCTCTCCTTTCTCCTCACAAAGACAATTGCTAATCAACGGTCGAGTTATACAAAGACAACGAGGCCCAAATTAGTTTAATTTCATGCATTAGACTAAAAATAATCAATTTTTAAATTAGATTTTAAAGTGCTGAGTTGGCGAAAATTAAAATGTGAGTTCTACTCAAAGACTTTGCGTTTGATGTGAAATGTAACCATTCGGATTAATTGGCTAAGATTGTCAAATTAAACTAATTTGCCCGCTTCAATTCGTTGGGTTTCTTAAACGAGGGGGCGACATTTGTTTCTCTCCCAAATACTTTAAAACGAGCTCCTCCCTGCCTTTTACCCCTTTTTACAACCTGCTTTGTATAAAAAATTTCAACCTATTAACCTGTGTGACTGTTAGTAGTAAACATTTATACTGTAGGTGTAACAACACGCAATAACAATTAAATATTTACATACCTGTCTACACGGGATTTAAGTATCCATTAAAATTGTTGTTTTCGTTTTCTTCTTTATCGTTAACAGATAAAGGTTGTATCCTTACCGTTGACGATACAAAACAAGAAAAAATCACTGTTGAAAGAAAAGTTCCAGTTGAACTTGATAAATCCTGCTCCACAACAAGTTTTTGTGCCTTCCTTCACCCCACCGCCATTAACCAAAACAACGCTTCAAGTGGTGGGATGAAGAACTACTCTCGTTCCGTTGAATTAGGTCATTATGCAAACGAGATGTGTGATTCAAGCGTCAAAAGAAGAATATATAAAAGTCGAATCATGAGAAATAAATCTATTAAATTGAATGCTTTAAACTTATCTAACTGCCTCTTTCTAAAACCCTGACCTAAAGTGACAAAAGCCTTTTGTCATGCGAGTTCACATTAGTTCGCTACCAGTGTGATAAAATTGCCACAAGTTTCAGGGCGCAAACTCTGAATTAAAAATAGACGAGAGATTGACTGAGTTAGAGGGAAAACCAAAATGCATTAGAGGGAATTACATCATTTTAATGATTCATAGTATTTTTTTTTATTCTGCTGGAATGATCGACTAGAAAAACTTGTATACATTAAACAGGCGGCCTTATAAATACAAGAAAAAAAACTTTTTTTTCCCTTCCCAAAGTGAAATTAAATTATGAAAGACATTTCCATTCCATTATTTTAGCAAAGGTGTTTTCAGAGATAGAATAGTGGCGTCCTCTTGTGACAAAATCGGTAATTGCATTGTGTTTGCGCCCAGTGAGCGGAAAGCACCTATTAAACTCTCTTTATCTAGGCTGTAGGGTGAAGCTAAACGTTAGCTTAAGATAAGACGACCCAGAGAACAGACTTGGAGTAAATTAGTTTCTTTTTTCCCCATTTGTTTTAGATATCATTAGTGTCCCTGGGGTTTGCGTGATGAATGCATTTGTCTTTTGTTTCTTCAAGTCAAACTTGACTCCTACAATCATTCACCCTTTCGTTCTCCCTCTTTATTTCCACGTCTAAATCAAGTCTATTGCCACTTTTTTTTAAAAAGAAGAGAAAAATGTTCCCACAATCGAAATAAAAGTGAGAATAAAAGAAATCTAGTTGAAAAAAAAAAGAAGAGAGAAAAGTTTCACTTTTTCTCTTGAAATTGAGATCGTGTTCTTCAGAGTTTTTTCATCATTTTTACTTTTTCCCATTGGCTATGAAATGATGAGCAAGAAATCTCGTTGAAAACGTCAGGTAAATGGAGGGTGATAGGCCTATCATCGGTTGTAAACAGGTTAAAGCACCTTAAAAAGGGTGGTGGTTCTGGCGATGACAGTGATTGAATATCAGGATTGTGGGGTTCAATCCCTCATGCCACACTTTAAACAAAATGAAATTCAATAAGGGGCTAAACACACTCTCAACGCACTTGTTAACAGATCAAGAGAGAACGATACAAAAATGCAATTAAAAAAAGTTTCTTGTTTCGTTCCCATCAAACTCCATCGTCATCATCTTACAGGTGGGTGCTTTTGTTATTTTTTTTTTCACAGCCTGCTTTACATGATTGCGAGAGAAAAAAATCTCTTCACCTACTTCTCCACTGAATCCGTTTACCCACTGATCTCAAAATAAATTGAACACCGACGCCCGTGCTATCAGCTGTTTCGGGCCATCTAAAAATCAATTCGAAATAGGACGACTCGACTTTCATTAGAGGGTTAAGTTGATATAAAATAATGTAGTGAATTCAGTTGTTTAACAACAACTTTTTCTTATCTAATAATTAGAAAACCATCACAGAATCACTTTGCTTATCGAAATGATTCTACATAATTCAACGAATCCATTGAAACCTCATCAGAGCTAATTTCCCTTTGCAAGACCAACTTCCCCCTGCTCTTGACAATGGCAGGGCTCGATCGATCAGCTGCTCTGCCAGGCACGCGGGATTCAGAGTCTCCGCGTCAGAGGAAAGATTGAAGCTCGAGGAGTACCATTTCCAGTGTGCTCTTCTCGGTGCCATCCAACGTCACCTTATCACGGAACCAGAAAAGGGAATGTGTTGGCTGGCACGAGGGCTTAGGGCGCTTCCGTCGCCCGCCCCGTGCAGCTAGCACCGGCCGCCGGCATGAGGGCTGCTGGCGGGCGGAGTTTGGACATCGTTGCTCGGCCCGTTTGAGTGCGCGAATTGGCGTCATCGTGGCCGCCACAAATGTGGGTGGGCCTGCGCTGGATCACCAGCCTCGTGGTCCTTACTGCTAGTCTGCCGTCAATACGCACAGGTCAGTTGGTGTTTTCTACAATAGTTAATGTTAATCGGCCGTCGATGTTCAAATTGGCTTGCGCATCCTGTTGTCGTCGTAGCTGATGACTGCGGTAGTTTTGGGTTGGCCCTATTGAATTATGGGTAGCTTCTTTTTTTTGTCGTTTGTTTTTCTTATTTGTTTTTCCCCTACTAAGCTCAAACACAACATATGTTTTATAGTCGTTCATGTGTGAGTCAATTGAAATATTTATCACAAAGGTTGTTGTTCTTTTGCTCAGTTCAGTCGATGAATTATAGCTGTGCAGGAAAAAAAGCGCGGTCGATTTTGTCAGCAACTATCAGATGCAACTGGTTGCTGATTCGATCCATTACACGTTGCTGTTTTTTCCCATGTCATAATTTATTGACGACTTATGGCAGTAAAAATACAAGACCTCAAATTATCACGTTTTTAAAAAAATTCACCCGACATATATCATTCGTTTAACTTTAAAAAAAAAGATCGAAACTCTTTGTTTTTATTTATTTTGGCAACACGGTAACTTTTGTCGTTAAACAACAGGCTACAAATTCTTATTCGGTAGTACAGTTACTATTTACAATTGACCGCCTGTACTGTGGCTTGCCAGCACAACACGGGACTAGAGCTTCAATCCCAAGAGCAAACACCAGTCTCATTTGCTTCAAAGTACGCTTGCGCTTTGCCATTTTGACTCAAAGGGTTTAGTCAATCGGTATTTGGAAACGACGTGTGTGGCCTGTTAGATATGCGTCTACCATTAATTTCGTACCGAGTGCAAATTTACTCTACTTGATTCACAAGAGGGTTTATTCAGCTAAGGAGATTCTTTCTGTCAATATTCACCCGGCTGATTGGCTCCTTGTTTCTCTAATTACATACACACAGGCTCTTGTGGCTGTAATAATGATAGATCGTTCAACAAATTAACGGAAATTGAAATAGAGATCGTGCCGAAAACACTCTCACGTCCGTGAGGGTTCAGCCTCTTTGATGTTCCACCGTCGCCTCAAACGTATTCAATAACCATGTAGGCTTAATGCTTAAAAATTGATTCCACATTCATGGAACGAAAAAAATTACAATTTATTTTAATGGAAATAACGCGAAGATTAAATATTTTACATTTTTCTATTATCTTCATTTCCATTTTCGTGCAACACCCATAGAATTGCGTTAATAGTAGCTTTGAACATTACATTCTCATTTTTGTTCTCACTTACAATCCTATTTTGCACACACTACAATTCCAACCAAAGTGTTTTTTTTTTTCTTTTTTAGGGTTAAAATTAAATTCTATTTTGTCATTTACCATTTAGATTGGGGGAAAAATGAGTGAAAAAAATCTGTTTTTTCTGCCATATGCCATCATCATCCACCTTTTCATTTTCAGGATCGCTGTACGTGTTTGTAACGACAGCGTGACATCTTTTTCGGTTTTTGCACGCAGATAAGCGTTGTGGGAAACGAAGAAAAAGATTCGGATGTCACCCAGTTACTCACAAATCACTGCACCCACCGGCACCGGCACTAAATTGAAATTTACAACCAGCATTTCCGAGCGGGTTGCCACCAAAACTGCAGATATAAGTTTCTCCGCTAAAAGTTATTACAAATATCACGACTCATATACGAACTAACTTTGGTTTTTCTCTACAATTGTGTTCTCAAAACCAGTCCAATTACAAAATTGCAATACCCTGTGAATTTTTTCGATATTTCTTTTTATTTTCTACTAAACTCGTTGGAGGAATAAAGATGTACAGTCAAGCAAACACAAGAAAAAAACACAATCCACTTCAATTGTATCATTTACTTTTTACGACTGGTTTAATTTCCCTTCGCTTCACATTTCAGTTTTTTTTTATATCTTCCACTGAAAACAACTCCCATTTATGGACAAGTTCTTAACGTCAATTCGTTCGTCTCTAAAATTGTTGAAAACGCTCCCTTAGCACGTGATATGACGTGACGTTAGACATTGAGTTTCACCCACTTTGATCTCAAACTGCATCCACTGTTGCTCATGCGCACACTGCGGTTGTCCCTCCTCCTTCACCATCATCCAAAGTGTGCGAGCACTTGTGGCCATAGTTTGGGGATGAAGTTTTCTGACATCCGATAGAAGAATGTAGAAAGCTCTTGCGTGACGCTCACATAAATGGAACCCCATGTGGGTGGAGGTGAGAAGAAGATCTTCCAATACTCTGCACGTGTGAAGCCATGCGTGGGACAGCGGCTACAGAAAATTGCACTACCTCCACGTGTACGCACACCCCAAAACCAGGTGACGACAATATATGTCGCTCATACAATTTTTATATCTACCAAAGACATTTGCTAGTTCTACAACACTTGTCGCTACACACCTTTTTGTCCAATCCTTTGAATACTTTAAAACAAATTGGCGCCAAAAAGTCATCCTTTTGTTTTCTCGGCGCCACTTAATTGCTTCTCTCTGCGGGTAATGTCTGGTTGTTGGAGAAGTGAGAGAAAAGAAAAAAAAAACTGTTGTTTCCACAAGTCTGCCTTTGGCTTCATTAGTTCCTGCTGAGTTTGTTTTCCCATTATTTGTTTTCTACACTTTCGGACTCTTGTGTCTTCCAAATTATTGACGGGAGTTTTCCGTTTGAGAACACCAATTTTCAAAGTATCTCCTGTGGTCATAAATGCAATTGGGTACTAGCGTATTAATACCCAAAAGAATTTCATACACACCGCTTACCAGAAATATAAAGGAAAAAAAATGCTTGGGAATTAAGTGAATTTAATTGGGCACCCAAGGGAGCACGCGTGTATAGTAGCAGAACCATAAAACCTGCAAATAAATTGGCACCCAAGCAAATGCTGTTATATTAAGAGTGATATTAAAAATTTTTATGAAACTGTATGCGAAAGATTAAAGAGTAACATCTAGGAAACGTAATGTTAGCAATTAACTGCAAATTTTTCGAAGTGTAAAATGTCATGCGGGGGACTAGTTGATGTTTGACAAATTTTCATACAAAGTTTTATGAATAATTTAATTACAAATATTTTTTTAAAAAATTAGAAAGGTATCATTAATCTTCATACCCAAAAAATAAAAGATTTTTTTCTTTGTAAAAAAAATTAGTGAAAAATTAATTTTTTAATTTCTAAAAAGAAGAAAATTTTAATATTTCATTACATAACAATTTTATAATTGCTTTTTTAAAACACTCAGTCTACAAGAGATTAAATGCGAAATAATTAAAATTTCGCAGATTTGTATAAACGATATATGATTCAAAACCGACTTCCACTTTTACATTTTCTCTTTTCTAATTTAAATAATAAACGAAGGCCTAGTACCGTTCTTGAAATCCTGTTACTAGCTAATATTTATTTAAAACCTTACTAATCATACATGAGATTCCACATCTGTTCTATCCAATACAAACTTACTCAAGCAAAGCAGCACTTCCCACTTTCATTTGGCTAAAACTGCATGACACATAACTTTTTTCCTTATTATTCTGCCAAGTTCATTGCAGGCCCCACCGAATACTCTATTTTTGTTGTCCATGGCATGCGTCTCATGGGGAGGATTTAGAGGGCACAAACGACCTACCGTGACAGTGAAAGAAAGATGGGTGTAGGTGTTTAGGGGTGCGGAAAGGATGGTGTTCATTCCCTTGCAGCCAAAATTCAATACCAGTATATTATAATGGCAGGGAGAGAGAAGAAGGAAGATTGTAGTCTGGCTTCTCTGCAATGTTAATCTAATGGAGTTTTGTGCTGACAGCTGGAGTTTACTGCAGCGTACGCATTGTAGAAGAAAGTGGGCGCCCACTAAAGCCACCTGCAGCCGTCCGGAAGTTTCAATTCCTTGTCAATTTTGAGTACTGTGTTAATATCAACTTATAGTTAATGAGATAACGCAAATTTGTCGCAAGATTTTGACGGCAAACCGGAATTCGGATCGACAGACATTCGAAACGCCTAATGAATAATTGAAATATGAAAAGTGGAGAAACGTGTTTGATTCCAAGACGAGATTTTCTTCTATTTCCTGCCATTCGTTTTCAGGCTGTATCTTTTCAATTGGATTCTTTTTTCCTTTCGATTTCAAACAATTATACATTAAAAATTGAATGAAATGTTCGATTTGCGAGTTCCCTTCACGACCAGATGGCTAGTGTAAAAACAAGGAAGAGAATCACCGGTAGCTCTGTAATTACTTTACAATATTGATTAAATGTCACATGAGTCGAAGTGCAAGCGGGAAAAAAAAAGGTGGGATAGTGAATATGATGTGTTTCATTTTCAAATAAATCGACAAGTGCAAATGTGTTTTCAAGATATAAGTTTAAAATAAATCGATTTTTTTATATTTCCGTATGTGAAACAAGGTTGAAATTCATCCGATTTTTTTTCCATTCTTAGAAAATAGGGGGAAAAGGCCACAGAGTCCCCACCGCTGACAATTTGATTCCTCATCATGAAGATGGGGAAAGGAAATTCACGGTCCATTGTGCACATGGGCGCCATTTTACTTTTTATTGAGAGTCAGATCGGTGCAATCAAAGGGAGTCAGAATCTATCTCAGTAGATAGGGAGAGAATGAGTTTGAGACGAGGTGTCACCTTAATATATCACGTTCAGTGTATAAAGCCTTAAAAACCCCCAAACGACGTCAAGTAAAGAATGGGAAATTGATTTCTAATTTTATTTTTATCTTGCGCCACCACACGTGACGAAACCCAACACACCACAATTGTGTACACAGTATCCTTGTGTCTTAAGTTTTATCGCTGTCAACTGAGAAGTTATAAGTGATCAATCGACTTTTTGCTGGCAAATGGGATATTAATACCATCATCTGGCGACGGATCGTTGTCTGGAAAGAAGTTACTGATCACTGAAACTTCACACGGCGAATAGATAAGGGCCACAGAGGAGACAAGAGAGGGCAAAAAGTTGAGGGCAGTTCGCTGAACCAGCAGATGCTCGCAAGATCCCGCGAGTGTTGTCAGCATCTGTTTTATCGTTTGCTAACATTGCATCGGACCAGGCATTTTATAAATGCGCATAGAATGGGAGGTCGCAACGTGTCACCTCTGTGTCTCGGCTCATTGCAATAAATTCCCTGTGCGTAACGGCAGGTGTTGAAAGGCGCACGCTGGGTTCCACCAGAATTAATTGATCATTGTAGACTAAAGGCTTTGACCATGTCATTTACTCTGCATGCGGACATGTACGGGCTTTGCCCAAGTAGGATTAACAAAAATTTTCCTCTAAAAATTCTTTTCTTTCATTTTCTTTTGAAAACATTTTAAGCTTACAACAAACACCCATAGGTCATATTTACGAATTTTCTTTCTGCTCGATTTATTTTGGGGATTATGAAAACAAATGACCCTAGTTATGTATAATAAGCATAGAGAGAGGGGTACTTTAGTGTAAATTAGGTCTTTACTTTTTACAAAATGTGCTTCGTCATATTTATATTCGTTTTCTTGATACCGCAGATGTGTGTAATTGGCTGACCTTAAAAGCAAAGGTTGCTTGTTCTACAAACTAAGAGAAAAATTTGGAAATTTTTTTTTGAATATGCGCAATTAAGTCAAATGATGTAAATAAGCGAGCAGCTGGAGAACATGATGTGGTTTCCCATATTGCAAAGACAAATTAATAATCGTTAAGAAGTAAAATGTAAAAAAAAGGTAAATTGGATTTCTTTGCAAGTATTGAACGAGTTGCAGAAATTGCTTCATCGGATAAATCCGCATCAATTGTGATAGGATTGGTGTTGAAACTCTTGAGTGGCCTCTATCAAGTCTAAGGATTAATAACAGGATTAAAGGGTGGACCTCTATCATCAACCGGTTAACAAGATGAAAGTTTCTTCTAAGACCCCTTCGGTGAAAACATTTTTCAAGTATAGTGTGAAACGGCATCGTCAATAGCTTTTTTCTTCTTTGTGCAATCTTGTGCTAATGTTTATTTTGTTGGGAAACAACGGTATAAAAATGCAATTGGCCAGCCTGATTGCACTGCACAGATAACAACTTGCAACTTCCTCCTTTTGTATTGTTCCCTCATCTCATTGCCAGCAAATTTATCAGCAATCAATTGAATCGATGGCAACATCACAAGTTTTAGATAAAGACATGTATTCCTAACAACAAACATCATTTCCACTCTCATTATCTGGTGAGTGTAATATCAATAAAAGAAAAAAAAAATAAGGTGGAAAAAAATCATTTAGAGACTACATTTGAGAAATAATCAAGTAGATTGGTCCATTCTAATACAAAAGTCCTGCATTAGGAGCAGGTGGCCAGCATTAAATATAAATGAAACGATAGTTGAGTCTCACGCTTTTTGCGTTATATGTCGATCGATCAGAGAGTTCCCTTGTGACGTTAGGAACTTCTCACAATATGCTTTGTTGGAAAACATTTTTGTGCTATAGGGTTAAGAAAATAAAACTTGTCTTGTTTTCTCTCAGAATAGATACAAATTGAAAAATATGATTCATCCGAGGGTGTCATAATTCTGTAATTGCTCCCTCTTCACACATGATGTCATTTCAAATTACTGTGAAACTGGTTCATTTTCACTTTACTGTGTCGGAATCCAATTGATTTCTTCCTCTTGATGTTTCTTCTCGCCCCCAACGCGAGTGTTGGGAATTCGTAGAAGTTCATTGATTGACGTGTGGGAAGTGGCCGGATGGCGATCGGAGAAGAGTGGGTCATTGGACAGTGGCAAAAGATTTCAAGTCTTGTCATTTTTAGTACAGGATTCTCTAAAAACTCGTGCAATAACATTTGAAGGTGACCTAGGTTTCAGATTTGGAAGCACAAAATCAAAGATTAAAGAGTGAGGTGCAATGCACAAAAGCCCTTCACGTGTTATATCAGATTTCTGCGAACAATAAAATGTAGTTTCCTGCTCAGCTGAATGTGGATGAAATCACACTGATTCCAGTTTAAATGACCAAATTCCTGATAAATTACACATCCATTTCCTTTAACTTGTCACCAAAACCAACGTATAAATGATTTTTTTTTTCCAACAAGTTGGAAAAAAAAATTTAGGTGAAACAAAAAAGAAATAAATATATATAGGCTATAAAAATAAAAATTTATGACCATCTTTTTATGTCGCCTTCAATTCTGACAGCAAGAGTAAGGAGGGTGAGAATCATAAGAAGTGAGTTGAAACTCCACAAGGGGAACCCGAATCAATGGCAGCTCAAATTGGCCGTCGAGTCGGTGGTCAGAGGACAATCACTAGACTTGCGCCGTCCATGAAAGTCGCTTTTCGACTCCCAACATAACCAGCAGGCGGGTGATTGGAGTGGCCTCTAACGTGGAGACGGTGGTCAGTTAATTAGGCTTCCCATTGATTCGCTAGTTCCGTCTGATAAGATGAAGACCTCATCGCTGCCCACACGACCACTTGGCACACCATCGTCGCTTAAATCTTGTGATGTGATGCTGGCGCCAGTTGAATAGGAATGTTTTTTTCGTATTCAGTCGCTTGTTGTTGAGTTTGAAGCTTCCTTTCCAATAGTTGTTTAAAGCATGAAGCATACATGGCTAGCCCAATGTTTGGAATGAGGGTGCCCACATACAACTGTCTATTTATATCTAAGAGTAACACATGATTTGACCTGGAAGGAAACAGTGCCACAGATGACGTCAAACCAAGTGTAGATAAAGATGTCCGTGATAAATGGTGAAAGAGGAGGCAATTTTATAGCAGCGGGAAGCAGCAGGTGGTGCTCCCATTTGCCTCTGCTCTTAAGACAGTGTCTCCGTTTGGTCAATCGCATGGAAACGGTGGATTTTCAACAGACGCGCAACGCACGTGCACGAATACTCAGATTGACCTTCCATTTGCTTGCTTTACCTTCCACTTGCTTGAGCTTCATTAACGGATGAACCGTAGGAAAATGAACTTGGAGGGAAAGAGAATAAATCAATGTAAAATTTAATGAAAAGACATTCATTTGCTTTGTACTGCGAGAACGGAGTTAATGAAGAGTGAATTGGAAATATGTTAACATCAGACTGAATTTGAAAAATGGTTTTTCTTCAAAATTACTTTTCTTCGCTTTTTTTTCTAGATCGCATCCCACACTCTTTACTCTTCCCCTTTCCCTTGATGTACCTAAAAAATGCATTTATTTGCCAAATTCCTTTTTTGCATTTCCAACCAATGCTATACCTTCTCTGCTGCTGAAGGCGATTATTTTTCTTCGTGCACCTCTTTTTCCCCTTTCTTTCTACTCCCCCTCTAAGGCGATTTGATTTTGTTATTTTCTTTGGAGGATCAGTGAACCAATGGTAGACGCCAATGGCCCTTGTGGGATCCGGTGGCACAGTGATGCCACAGGCGTCAGCAGATCGCTGCTCTCTTTTCTTTCTCTCTGGCCAAAACCATTTGCCGAGCAAAATCATCATCTTCTAGTCCAAGAACAAACCCATTGCCGGCAATGGAATTCGACTGTCTCCTTCTACTCACAACTCAGTTCCATTTTTCAGACTTCCCTCACCACCGTGTAATGAGCGTAGCTGCCGCGAGTTGAGCTGCCAAGAAAAATATGAGGCCTCGCAACAGCGAGCATCTTGCGGTGGCCATTCATCTCCTGCGTCTTATCAGTCCGCCATCGTTACCACCCATTCATCATGTAGTTGTACAGAACAACACTAGTCATGTCTTTGCTATCGCAATTGCAATTCGCAACCCCTCTGAGGACGGGTGCAAATAAAGGAAAAGAAGTAAATGAACGCTCTAAATTTGTGTTGACTGATAAGACGTCTTAAAGTCTGCAACTAAGATGAACTTTCAAAAAGAGGGTTAGCTCACGGATTTCCAATACAAATTTACCTTAGGGATGCTTGCCTTTATTCTTTCACACTATTAGGATTAAGATCCAATTTGGAGTTGTGTACTTTCTCAATCTTTCTTCACCGCTTTTTTTTTTCTTCCTTTCCCTCTCTCAACTCAGTGCAAAAAAAGACTTTTAATTACAGTCGAATGCAAAAATCAATAATGTTCTCAAGTAGAGAAAGCCGAGAAAGAATTCTTTGCTTTTCATGATTAAGATAACACAGCAGACATACGCATCAATCAGTAAAAAGAATTTAAAAAAATATTTTTGAAGAGGGAGAAAAAAAAATTGAAAAAATTGATTTTTCTCCTTTTACTTTTACACATTTTATGTACCTGGGAAACGATTCGGAATTTTTCCTCGAGCTAATGTGGAAATGAGAAGACACGCTAATGATCTTCTGATCGCCTTCATCATCTGTTACCATAGTGCTGTCGTCTCGTCGGTCTACAGATTAATTGCCAACAGGGAATAATCATGCCAACGGAGGATTTCTGTTGTGCGAGACAAGGGAGTAGTGAACACACAAGAGACACATTGGCACATTGCCAAACTGCGGAGGGACACTAGGTGCACGGGGGTTGGAAGGATTACATTGAAGGCTGCACCTTTGTGACAGGTCGTTTCCTACTGAGGTTAATTGGGTCTCGTAACATTTTGCCATTCCGTATTTAGCGGGACCAAAATTTCTCAAAAAGCTAAAAAGAAAAGCTTCAGAAGAAAATAGAGCAGGGGTGAGGAATATTGACCACACTGAAAATTAATCATCAGAAATTTTCTGACAAGTTGTTGCAATAAATTAAAGGTGCTTTTGACAACATGGGTTTTGGCAAGCTGGTTCACTCCAGTGAGCATGCGCTGTCGGTTGCATTGAACAAAAGAAGGGGGGGTCCTATGTGGTTGGTGGTTCCCCCTTTTCATTTCCGTCGTCGGCCACTCGGAAGAGTGACGCTTTTGTCTTTGACAGTCCCCAAGTCTACATTTAAGTCTATGAAAGCACAATGTTGGTATATCAATCAATAAACTGCCACCGGCCAACACAGTCCAATCCTAATTGAAAAATTTTTTTCAGGTTTCAATTTAATTTTTCATTTAATACTCTTATTTTATGTGATGTCTTTCTAAGGATTTAAGTCTTTATGAAAATTGAACTGCATTTTAAAAAGAAAAAAGAAGAAAAACATTCATTTGGAAAGCATATCAAACAAGCCGTATCATGAAATCTTATTTTCTCTAAAATATTCCGAAACGTTGAACAAAACTCGACCCTGCTTGCCCTAGTGGACTATTTCGTTTACCTGTCTTTTCACCCACCAACCAATAGAAACCGGGGTTTGGCGACGAAATTCTCATTCATTTCCGTTTAATCAGCAATGCATTCATCTTTGCACTTTTCCATAGTGCAAGGAGCAAACTGTTGTTGGCACAAGACGAAGTGAGTTGACTAACCCCGCTTGTCACATGGAAGTCATGTCCGACTATCTCTCGATAAGAATTCAATTTATCTCTTTTTTTATTTTTAAACACTACACACATACACACTTGCATTTATATCCGTGCACTTCCATTATGCACGCTAAGGTGCCGTCTGTAACGTGTTTGAATGGCAGCTCATCTGTGCACACAGCAGTCTGTTTCTTTGGTTGAGTGGCAGCTCCATTATACGAGGTCAGTACACGAGGACAAGAGGAAAACTTGCAGTGTCCTTTTTTTGCAGCTTGAGATAAATCCGCCGTTTTATTCACATCAAAAACTCATTTAACTGACATATTTCACTTGCCTCTCCCAACACTTTTTTTTTTCAAAGTGAAGATGGACGGTGTTATAAATGCGTGAAGGACACGCTTTCTCACTTTGACAAATCAGTCCAACTTTTTATCAAATTGCTTGAGCCCACCTCCTAAAATCAAACTTCGAAAATACTGTTTCCAAATCACACAATAAAAAGTCTTTTTTTTCTTTCACCGTATGTGGTTTGTGTGCCCAAGTGGCAGAAAAAGGTCCGACCATAATCGGTTACTGTAGGAAAGGAAGAGTTAGACGCAGTTTTACGACCGAAGCCCCGTCACAAGGTTTCAGAGGCCGCCCTGGACCTGTGCTCTTGTGTCCGCCCATTTTCTTGGGCAAATCGCTTTCATTCGTCACCTTTTTCTTGACCAGGAATTGCATTACGACCTGAAGGTGGGACAAATTTTCAAGAAGAACGTTTCACTACTTTTAAAATCAAGTACTGTTAGAAATGGCAAGTACAATTCGTGTCCTTTCTTTTTGCGTCACGGTAAATGCCAATTCTCTATTTTGTCAAAGGTGAAGCGAAAGAAAAAAAATTGGATATTTTCCAATCCAACAACCACGTCGTTGTTTGTTTTCTTAAGACTTTACACTTTATCCCTTAATTCCTGGATTTCTACTTCGATGACCTGATAATCTTCCGTTAGAGTAGGATGAGCAGTGATTTTAAAACTCGCAAATTATTGATTATTCCCTGATGTTACAATTCCAAGAATTGTTAAGAATTTTCGTACAGGAAATAAAATTCAATGGAAATTTCAATGCCATTCATTCTCTCTTTTGTCACTTAACATTACGACGTGTTTATGCATAAACACAAGATGATGGCGCTTTGATATCTCATTAAAATGCACGTTCATCTGCATACACTATGCACGCATTCTAGATTAACCTCCCTATTTAAATTTCTTTCTCATTCCTGACTCGCATAGTGTTTATAGATGATTTTTAAATAAATGTTTATATTCAACAGGAAATAAATCTTTAATGGCTCGTTTGGATTTCAATAAATTTCAAATATTATGCGTGCTACTAAAGATTACTTTTGTTTTGCATTCCGCATGCTCGAATTAAAATTTCATAATCTTTATCTTCATAACTTACCACTTTAAAAAAAAATCATTCATAATGTTTAATTGAAAGGAAAAGAGGGGCCACAATCCGAGCCTTAAATCAAAACGAATTTGCAATGCACCTTATTTCTTAGCCTGGCACAATGTGTTTAGACGGTTTTGCTTAAATTGCGTTGTCTCCTTCCAAAGACAAGGCGATAATGGAACTTTAATGCTTCTGGTTTAAATTTCCAATTAGACCTCTAAATTTGGCCCAGAACTCGGTGTCAAAAACAGCACACAAATTACCTGCAGGCAAGCCAAATTTCAGGGTGCGTTTTTATACAAACTCATTGCACCATCATTTTTAACCGTATATATTACAAATAGAGCAGTTTTTTGCTATGTAATGATGAGACTGATGGCTTAGCTGGGACCTCATTAGATCGCAAGAACTTTCGAAGGAATAAATCTCCCTCGTCTACATTCCTCGTCCGACTAAGCGATAAATTTTTTCGAGTTGGGTGCAGTGAGAGATCCGGAAAAGGCAAAGAGGTGGTAGAAACTCATTCATCGTCTAATGAAATTTAACATGTCATGCACCCTACCTTTAGTTCAGGGATATAGGCGTCGATCCATGCACTCGGCTTATTGCATCGTTTTTTTTTCTTCCTACACTTTTTTTTACTCGCGTGCGAATAAGGAGTTCCCGTTCACCCATAGTAATTACCTTCTTCACCCGAACCACTTGATAACTGCTTCATTCAGACGTTTGGTGACAAAATTTGGGTGAATTATCGTGGGATGCGAACTGAATTTGCTTTTTATGTATCCTTGAATGGTCTGATCGATGAACTTATTTCGTTTATAAACACCTCTTCTTTTTTCATTGGTAACAAAATTACTGTTTACGTCTCCTATAAGCTGGTTGCTCTCTTCGAAATTTGATCGAGTGGCAAGTGACGAGCTCTTTTATTCGACCGATAAATTGCCCTCAGCTAATTCCTACTTTTATGGAATCCCCTGTCAATCACAAGACACAAGTTCAGTGGACAGTGTTTTCCAGCCCTAAAGGGAATTTGTGAGGTCAGTTTTGTGAACAGGTCGATGTTTTCGTCCATCTTATTCTTCCTGCTTTCCCAGAGGGATTTCTATATCTACTTATATTTCCCCTTTTATTCCCTCAAGAGCCGATTACACAATTCGATATCCAATAACGAGAACTGATTAAAAAATATCAACAACGGAACAGATAAGTTTTTTTTGCTTCACTAAGAATTTTTTCAAACTTGAAAAAATCCAAACTGTCGTTTTAAGATTTTAATATTTATGATAAAGTAAATACTGCAGTGAGTTTTGCGGCGTCAAAATCTTCATTCGAGTCTCAACGCTCATTTGAATGAGAAAAGAAACAGTAAAATTAAGTTAGGAGTGAGTTTTCTTCAAAGCCAGCGAGTAATAACGTAGAGTATTAGAAACCCGAGGCACAGAGATTCGGCTTTGCGGCTTCTAACTTTGCACTATATCGACATGCAAAACTGGTCTTGCGCAGATGAATAGATTTCGTCATGCCTGCAGCCTTAACTCTACCACATCAATTGCTATTCCATAAGAGTTTGGCTTTAGCAGCTGCTTCAGCCACAAATTTTCTTTGTTCCTTCACAGAGAAAATACTGTGTACATTTGAGCACACTTTTTACATTTCCTAGATCTGACTTTTTTCCTGTTTGCAACTTGACGATTTTTCAATAAGGTTCCAAACTTTAAAAAAAAAAAAAATTTAGCAAAAAAAAAAAAAAAAAAAAAAAAAAAATCAAAAATCTTCAGGAAAAGAGAATGCAAGTATATTTTGAGACGTGAAGGCCTAATAAGTTCACCCAGTTGGTTGTATACTCAACGGAACTTCCTCTTCCCGCGTGGAGCATCTTCTGTTGGTCGAGTGGATGCTGCGTAGAAATTTCTTGCCCGTTCGCCACATCCATTAGGAAGCTAGTTTTGGTGCGAGTGTCTTGCCGCTCGAGGGCGCACTCAGGTCATGCATAATTCACGTGCAAGGTGAGGCCAATGTGTTCCTTTCTCTAGCGTTCGCACAATTGAGCGACCCTAAACTCGAGTATTTGCGAGGACGTTGGCGCTGGTGTTGGGCAATAATTTTTTTTTTTTGATTTGTAGTTCAATCTTGCGCAATAAAATACTAGTCGTTTAATTCCTTCGGGATGAATTCGATCCAACCCTTGCTCTTTTTTTGTCATATTTAATAATTCATAGAGTTTGCTTTGAAGCTAGTAGCTGCTCACTTTGAAAACTCATTTCAAATGCCGTAAGGATGTACATAGTTCATGCAGATACATTTCAGGGATGATTTATAACAAAGTTTATTCTTCTTCAATTTTAATAAGATTGATGTATTACTCAACAAAAAATTCAGACCACCGCCCAACAACATCACGTCTTGTACTGATCAGTGATTGACTTTTTTTTTTCTCCATTAGGTCACCTTCAATCCTATAATAAGAGCAAATTTCTCAACTTTACCCACTTATTTACTCAAGAGAACTTTCTTTTGCTTGTGGCAAAAATAATAGAGAGAAAAAAGAAAGTTTCGTGCTATGTGCATGTCACGCGCGCCTTAACGGGAGTAGAGCCCATCTAGAGTAGGCGTGGGCAATTTCCCACGCGTCTTTTCAGATGAGGATAAGAAGATGAACTGAGCTTCTCTCAATGGATGCGACTTCACCATTGTTTTCGTGCAGTGGGCAGTGTTGCATGATTGGCCTCAGCAGACCTTCACTTCTTCCACTCGGTTACGTTGTAATTTTCTCTCTTGTGTTGCTCCCAAGTAGTCTTGAGAGGCATTTCCATTCCTAACTCGACTCTTGTTGAGGGCCGGCAGAGAAGAATATTGGCAGCCGTCACGGGATTCCACTGAGGTTGCTACTGGCAACATCAAAGAAGTCATCAAATGGCACGACGATGCACCAGAGATGCAATCATCGCATTTTATGCGCGAGCTTGTATGAATAAACCTGAGACAAAAGAGCTATCGTCCATTTCGTTCTTTTTTGTTTTTACTTTGCCCCAACCCATCATCTCATGTCCATAAAAGGATTTTTCACTTTTAAGATTAACTCTTTTGTTTTTGTTTCAAGTGTCTCGTCAAAATCACCTTTCATCCATCCCGTGTGCAATTTCCCCTCACCTTGGTTGCGCAATTACGCCGAGCTTCTTGAGAGAGAGAGAGAAAGCCACGCTAAGAAATTCCCTTAAGAGACACCATTAGGAGAAACTCATACGTCTAATGCAATTCTCTCCATTGGACAAATGTGAAATGAAATATCACTCTGCATTTCCGTCACTTGAACTCCTCATGCAGATAAATGAAATTGACCAACGAACATCAGATAGGTGGGAGGAGTCAGCACTAAGGGGACTCACGGGAGACTAAAGATGAAAGGGTTAAACATTACGATCAAGGGGTGCAATTGATATGCTGCATATAACGAAATAGGAAGCAGCAGCTTTCACAATTGCTTCGCTCTCGAATCAATCAATTACGCTAGAGTGAACGGCACGTAAGGCGACCCCCTTATTACCATGGAAACCTACGTCAAAGGCGTCCATGATCTCTCTCTTAATCTATTATGAAAGCTTGTTCCACTGTGCATCTCTTATATGTTCAGGGTCCTCTATTCGATTAACATAGTCCTTATACAAAATTCATGGCACAGTTCACCGAATGGGAGGAGGCAAGCGCTCACCCTTCGGCCCATCGTCGCCCATTTCACTTGCCATTACATGGCTGAGCGCTTTCTCCAGCGGTGGTCCTTCCAAGTTTGTTGGAGGACGTCGTTCTAAGCAGCAAAGATTTGTTATCAAGTGTAAACATATTCAAAAAAGGAGGAGTTTATTTTTCGCTACATTTCCTTCTACAAATTTTTTTTTATTCAACTCATAAAATTGGTAGATGTATAAAGTTGAAAATGAAATAATAATCAGAACGGCAAATTCAAAATCGTTTGAATCCATTTGAAAATGATTTGTTAGTAATGGAGGTAAATTTGAAGTGGAGCAAACATTGATTTTTCCTCTCCTGGAGAGAAGCTTCAATAGTGAAAGCGAGCAGTTTGTCCCATTTAGATAAGAGGATAAGGTGGGTGGGGACCCCCATTCGCAACTTTTCATCTCTACTAGCAAAGAGCGAGGTCACCTCACATCCGTCTCATGCAAAACCAACATCTTCAGAGACGTGAAAAAGTCGATCTTGGAGAGAAATCTAATTTCCAAAAATTCCGCATGTTTTTTCTTTTAGTTTTTAACATATTTACAACAATGGAATATGTAATGCACAAATGTCACGAAAACAATATAAATGTGATGGATCGACTTTATCAATTTTTAAAACCAAGAAATATGAAAAAATGTACAACACAATCAATGTCAAAACCTCTCATCTTTCCTCTTGAAAGCTCTCTTCTTGAAAGGATCCTTTCTCCACATTTGGTATATTTAATATAAAAGTGTGGTCAAAAGCTTAGATGAAGGTTTGAGTGAGCTCATTTCAGTTTTTAAGTCGACGGCTTCCTTTCACTTTTCCTCTTTTATGGTTACATGCAGGTTGGCACGTGCCATTATTCAAAACATGCAAGTCGACTAATTGCACGACCTCTCTCAGGGAGTTGCAGGGTCCGTCGTAAATTCAAGAGTGGGGAAATTGCCCCAATCCATAAAATAAATCCATAAAACTTTGGACGTGGGGGAGTCGTGAGAAAAAGAATGTGGGGATACTGTATACACGAAGAGAGAACTCAAAGAGGAAGCAGGCGTGTTCATAAATGTCTTCTTTCTTTTTCAGCCCGTTGCAAATGCACTTTAATGCGTCATTAATTTCCTCCTCCCCGCACAAATTGGAACAGCTGGCCACCTATTTTACTTCTTTGTCTTTCTTCATATTGAAATGCAAATGGAATCTAGGCTCGCTTAATTCAACTTACAAACATCAGTGCAAATAGCATCTAATTAGACCAAAACCCAACTCTTTTCAAAATCCTTTTTTTATGTGTGTGTCGAACTTAATTCTCCAATAAAGTAACTTCGCAAACAACCGCCCACAACTATCTTTTCCCCTCTAAATCATTTTTTCCTCCCTAGTTAATCTTCTATAGGTTGTCTAAGTAGCCTATTCCAATCAAATTCCAATCCAATTTTTTTCCCTTCTTTAATTACTTTGATAAAACCTTGATCAAAAAGACACACTAATAAGCTCTGTCGGTGAGCTTTAGGCGTAGGTTCGGCCTCATTCCCCTCCCATTCTCTGTAATTGCTCCGAGGGTAACTAAAGATTGGATGGAAGGTAGCCGTATGACTCATGCGCGTCCACCAACTTTATAGAAACATCATTTTTTGGAAGATTGTTATTTACATTCTTACTCAGTCATATCATCCATATTCATCACATTTGTCCGGAAAAACGTTTTTTTTTTCAATGTATAATTAAAAGTATTCGCTCAAGGATGCGAAGCGAACAAAATTAATTCACTTTCTCATGTAAAATTAAGAGAGAAGAAGATTTGAATTTTTTTTAATAAAATGAAATATAAAACGCCTTAGAAGGGAGTATTTCAGTTTTACTGATCGTATGAATTTCGTATAAGAACTAATTAATTATTATGTTTCATGGATTTAGTCTACAAATAAAAATCCAAGAAATTCTGTGCCTCTCTCTACACGACCTATAGAAAATTTAAGAAAAGCACTCGTGTTTGCATGGTCTTACCAAACTCCTTATCGTCCCAACAGAGAAGGAATCAAATCGAACAAGGACGAAATCTCATTTCGCTCTCGGGAGTCACCAGCTTTGGGCTTTATTAAATTCATCGTTCGTGCACGCCTGCACTCTCTAGTTCTGTTTCTTCGCCTCCAACCTCCCCCTTCACCTTCTTTCCCTCTCTTCTAGCGTTTTAAGCTTAGCGTAAACTTAAAGAAATAAGTCAAAGAAAAAGAATTTACTTACTGCGTTTTACGACCACCATTTGAAAATCAGGTATGATTACTCATTGTAATGACGTCACAAATTGTTGTTAGGGGATTACGCCGCAAGATGGGCTTCGTTAACCCATAATCCCCAGCGGGGTAAACAGAAAGACAAGTTTTGTTAGATCAATTTCTACTCACACGTGTTTATTGCAGAGAATGAGATGACGTGAGCAGTTTCTTAGTCGACATTTTATGTTTTTTAAATGATGTGAGTGCCAATCTCGATGTGCATTTCGCGTCTCGGTGTTGAATTGTCGCGTTGCGCTTTATGGGGAAAAGGAAGCCCGTGTCGCGTGTTTTATACGTCTTTATGAATGCACTTTCCAATTGCTCACTCCTATACCAAAAATCCATCCTTAATACGAGCTCATGTTGCTTTTGTGTTTAATGCAGTAAACACCGTCTCTGACCACGCGTTTCACCGCACCCTTAATTATTTCCCAATGACTCCACAAATTTTATTCACTACGACTCATTTTAAATTTGTCTACCAAATCACTAGAGATTTTTTTCCTCTTTTAGATTAAAACGATTTTTTTTCTTCTATTTTTAGGTTCGGAGTTGAATGAATTCATCGCTCACTACGAACCCCTTTACTACGATTCGGAATTGCTACAAGCCCAGCACGAGAGGTTTCGTCGGTCGACAGACAAACAAGACGAAATCCATTTGTTATTCACTGCTCATAGTCGGTAAGACGAGCATTTGATTTACAATCCAATCGCTTAAAATTTGCTAAAAATAAACGCATCATGTCATGAATCATGATCAACCACAAACTGTGCGTAATCCCAGATGTGAATATTACAATTTCAAACAAACCTACGCACAAACTTAAAATCCATGTCATGTCACTTTTATCGTAACCACTCAGCATCGCCTCCAACTCCACCTCCCCATGTTTTTTTTTTCCTCGAAAATTATTATCGACAATTACATTAGAAAATCGTTAGCAAATTTATGATAAAAGAACACGTCTTCATCATATCCGCGGTCATTATACTTGTCAACTTAATTTGTTCACCCTCGTAAAATTCGCGCTCTGTTCGATGGGGGTGGTAACTTCATTTCGTTGCGTGACAGTTTTTTTCCCTGTAATTTCTTCTTTTGGCGGAGGCATTTGGAAACCGTAAGAAAAGGCGTGACGTACAAACGTTGTACAAGTTTTGATAGGATTCTGTTGCGTTCAATAATTTCTAAAGAGTTCACCAATTACGCTCTTCTCAAAAAGAGAAAATTAGACAGGCAACGTGCGCGTATGACGTGTTGCGTAAGAGCAAGAAAATCAATTTCAAACCCTAAAACTCTCATGTTGTCCCGGTTCCAGAAGAGTTACAATTCTACTACTAGACATGGGATTAATAATACATGGCAGCTTCAACGTTCTGAGATGATGTCGTGCCATCTCATGGGTTTGCATCCAAAAAAAAAAACCGCAATTCATCTTTTGCCCATGAAAGAGACGAAGAGTAAAAAAAGGAAAGGGGTCAGAATTTCAATTTTTTTCTTATGTTATTGTCTTGTCTGTAGAATAAAAGCAAAAGATGGAAAAAGTGTTTGGCGCCAGTTGTTCGTCCCAATTTGTCCGGATTAAAGTGGCTTATAAATCGAAAACAGGGGGCAAAAATAAGGGGGGAAGCTTATTAACCTTAGAGAAGTCAGCTGTCATTGAAGAACAGTTTTTGCTTGGTGACAAACTACCCGAGTCGCTAAAGGGTTAATTACGAGGATCTTCATCAAGCGGCGATTTTTGTTTGGACACATATTGTGTGTTTCTTTACGAAGTGTGAAAGGGGTATCAAACGACCTCACTTCGTGATGGTGAGTTATATTGCCATTGTGTTGCTTCCCATCAACACTTCTTTTGCTGATATTACAAAAAGAGCAGTAGAGGGGAAATGATAAAAAAGAAACTTGAAGACGGTTTCTCCATAGCACAATCGATTTTTTTTCTCTTCACCATTTGTGAATTAAACATTCTATGTCCAAGCAATTAAATGAATGGGGTGAAAAATGAGTTGAAATGATGCAACTGATTCCAGTCGTACATTCACTCTTCAATAAGGGGTATTAAGGATGCGTTAACACCCACACACTGCGTTCGGGCAATGTCTCCTAATCCCCAAGGGGGATAGGGAAACGGAGAACGAACGCCTCGTGTGGCGACCGTCATCGATCTTCATCAAGAAGACGACTCAAACGAAGAAAGACGAAAGAGTGAGAAGGGAAAAGGAAGAAAAAAAAAGAATGGTGACACTGTGGAAAAGTTTAAGAAAAAAAAACTCATCGTTCTACTAGGAGCCAATTTGCAAAGCTATCTCCGTTTTCTCATTATATACAAAACGGGTGGAGGTTCTTATTTTTCTATTATAATGAGGGTTTTATGTTGAGTGATTGATTCTCGTTAAAAAATATGCATACGTGTCCTTGAAATGTTTGACGCATGGCTTAAGGGCAGAGAAATGGTTGGAGAAGTTATGTGTCCCTTAATTAATCTCTACCTTAGTATCCCAAGCATTTCTTGGCATGAGCTGCCGGCGTTGCTGCTGTTTACACGTTTAGCCTTCTCTCTGCCTTTACCACACATTTTCCTTCCGATTGCGCATGCATTGTGGTCGGTGAGTTGAAAGGGTTGAAAGGGCCCCTCGAGCGATCGCTTGGAATCTGCGTTTTCGTCTTCAAATCGAAACAAACTCATTGGCAAATGGGAAATGACGTGGTGAATTGAGGAAATTGAATGGCAGAACTGAACATAAAAAAAAGTGAAAATAAAACAAATTTGCAGTCAATATTTTTTCTCTGCGGGTTCTTTTTTTGAAAAAGTAGATAAAAATAACTCTTATAAAAAAGAAAAGTTATGGCGTTCAACGAAAATTGACAATCTGACAAGCAAACACCGCAAAACACAGCAAGCACCAAAGTAGAAGAGTGTAGAAAGCTCCGCCAGATTTGCTTGCCTGCACGACGCCGTTCTGTTTCCTCAGATAAGTTGAGGGTGGTACACGTGACTGAATATTATTGATGGCTCCAGTTTGACGTTATCATTTGGTGCATAGCTGTAGCGTTTGTTATCGCTGTCATGAAAATGGGCACTCATCATATTGAGGGGAATTTATTCGATAAGCCTATGTGGTTACAACATGATTGAATGCGACCGGGATATTGTGATTAGTGACTCCAACGTTTTCAAATCACGACTTCACTTAGCTAATTGCCACCCATGGCGACAAAACGCTACCATCTTGTCCTGGAAATCGATAAAGAAAACGTTTTTCCAAACAATTTAAATGCAACTTTAGGTAAACCGTGAGTTGCCTTTCCTCTTGAGTAACCACCATACAACCTGTGTTGAATATTTTACGAAATCACGTGATGTCACTCGAAATGGTAATTAGCCGTAATTGCGTCATATCGTTATTTTTTATTTTTTTCCCTTATGCCAAGGCAATTCGCCAACGGTGTCAAACACATCATAGTCATAAAAAAGTCTGAATGTTCTCATGTAACATTATAACAACATCTAATTAACACCAATAACGGATTAATTTCGCATCCATTTGACTTGAAATAATTTGTGTCTTAATCTATTTACTCTTGATGGCACTTTAAACCGAAGGATAATCGCTACACAAAATAAACGGCCTCAAGAAAATGCGTTGCATGTCGTCTTAGAGAAGAAAATGTCTGCTCCGTTTAAGTTACGATCCTTTTTTGTAAAGTTAATTCTCGCTCTCTAATGAAGGAAAAGTGCAGAAACGTGTTGAAGAGAAGGGGATGTGACGAAGTAAAGGGCGCGTGGTTCCTGTCATTTTTCATTTACAACTTCAAGGCTAGACATTTTCTTCAGTTTTACTTCACCTTCAACTCAACACCTGTCCCTTTCTCGTATGTTAGATATTTTTTTCAAAAAATATTAATTGAGGTGCAAATTAAAATCTGGCCCCATAACGCTTCAGCCTTAAGGTGTAATTGTGCGCAACACCAAAATGGGTTCAGTCGAGCAACGGGCGAGCGATGAATGGTGCACTATGTGACAAAACGCGGAATCTGTTTACGTTTCAATGTCGATAAATAAAATTTGGAAAGTGTGAAAGGGAAAGTGAAGTTTCATACATCATGGTCCTTGATCACCGGACTCAAAATCCTTTGCAAATATCAAAAGTAATGTGGATCGTTCTACTTTGCGTGTCGTCACTTCTTTTCTTTCATTTCATCGGCATCTTCTGTCACCAGCTGCATCTGCTCTTTTATCGCTCTCTGGAGACTGGCGATAAAGATAGACTTTGGGCTTTGGTGCGACTTGGAAAATTGATAAAAATTGCAACTCACTTAAGTCAGCATTAGAAAATGGAAGGCATTGGGTACAGGAACCAAAAGCTTTTAGAAACCCACCTTGAGGGGATGAACGTATGACGCCAGGAGAAAAGTAATTTTATATTTCTTCCCATCTCCCCTTCCTTATTGGGGTAGTGGAAATTAGTTGTCGATAGAGAAACTAGAGACGACAACCCCCATGTAAAAATGTCGACGTTCTTCTAAAGTTCACTTTAAAGGCCACTCATATTACTGCATTAAAAACCACAAAGAGGTGCACGTTTAAAGTTTTGAGATTTTAATCTTGCCAACAAATTTCATGTTTTGATTAAAGGTGTTAAGAAAGCCGATGAGTTTTACATGCAGGCAAAATGTTGGCGAGGGCAAGATTGCACGGAGTAGGGAGATGTCTGTCAACCTGCGTGTTCGAGCTGCATTGATCGGCCGACATAACCTTTCTCTATGCAAATTCTTCTAGCTCAAGACGATTGCGCGTTCCTCAGTCTATAAACATTTGGCCAACTGCCATCTTCTTCATTAGGCAAATTCTCCATTTGCGCCTCCGCTGCATCCCTGTTTGCATCCCCAATCTTAAACTGGCCGAAACAAAGTCTAAATTAGATTTCTTTTTCTTTTCTAGGACGTTTAAAGTCCACCTTTTTCGAGATCCATCCATGTTCGCTGAAGATGTCGTCTTCGAGTCTACTAGTGGACCGGTAGCTTTTGACGTAAGCCGAGTGTTCGTCGGCCAACTTGAAGGTAAATAAAAACTACTTTCGAAAATTATGTATTGAAAAAAAAAAAAAAAAAATTAATTCCGCAGTGGCGCACGCAAACAACCCAAAGACGTTCAGAAAATATATTACAATTTTTATTCCTTTGCATAGAGAAATCCGCCGCTGTTTCCTATTGAATTATCGTTCGATAGTTGGGACTGTACGAAAAAACATGACTTGTCCATTTCTGGATTTGTTTCTTCCTACTCTACCCCTGGGGAGGAGCTTGAGGTTGAGCGCGTTTCACTCGCAGGCCTTGTTGAGATCCTTTTATCATTACATAGCATAGCGAGATGGAAAGGAAGAAACCAAACCCTCTTTACTTGGTGAATCTCTCCCCCATCACTCCCATTTGCCCTTTTGTCTGAACACCATCAGCTGTTGCAGGCACACTCATCTGTTTGAGGAGAAAATCCTTCAAAATTTGTTGCCTCAATCAACACCGCAAATCAATGCTTTCAATTGTGAATCCCTTTAAAATATTGACTTTGCAAATATTTTTTATAATATGAAATTTCATCAAAAAATATTACTGCTTTCTTCTAGTCGAGTAGGCACAGTCATCAACTTACCCCTATTGAGGTTTTTTTTCCCCCTTCCGAAGTTGAAAACAAGCAGAGGGGCATCTGGACGACATTCAATTCTCATTTATATAATTTCAGACAAAGTGGCGTCCAGCCTGCTGTGTTTACACGATCTCGATTCGAGTGCTTGTGTTGATCTTAACCCTTTGATCCTGGCGTGTTGATCCACTCAAAGTAGATAACTCTCAAGTACCATGTTTTATCCTTCGAATCCAGATGTGCTCAGCATTTTATAGCCAATCCACGTAGAAAAAGGAGACTTTTTCAAAAAGAAGAAAGAGATTTCCATTTTGTCATTTGCTTCGTTTTAACATCGCCTTCACTTTCCGGCTGATTACACCTTGCCAGTGAGTCTATCGTTAGATTTCTCTCCTCCAACCGATTTTTTTTTTTCTAAAATATCATTTGTAAAACGGTGAAAACTCTTCCTTCATGACTCGTCCAAAGCTCTCATCCATGTGGTTCAATTCTTGGCGTGCCTATTGGAATCCGTGTCTTGTTTTTAAATCATCTGGAGTAGGGGAATTCAGCAGTGGAATTAAACTTGGAGAAATCCGAACTTGAGTCCAAAAATGTAGCAATTTAATGACAAAAAGGGGAGAGAAAAAAATGTTTTAAACCCCTCGCACCTACTACAGTAAGAGTGGCAGGTTTGTTTTTTTCCCCCTCTTTTTATTTCTATACAGTTAATCGAGAAGAAACAGAAATGAAGTCCACCCATTAATCTCTTCTGAGGAAAAAAATAGGCGAAGGTTATAGGAAACCGATAAATCTTATTTTAAAAAAAAAATAATAATTTTTTTGTTGACAAGCGTAACAACCTACTTCACTTTTGATGAGTTTGTTTATAATTAAATGTTGCAGCACTTCAAGGAACAAGTGCATCAATCTGAAACACGACAAGCTTATTGATTACATTTAAAGTAGGCAGTTTGAAAAAAAAATTTTAAAAATACCTGAATGAAATAAATGTGCAAATTCACTTTATCTGTTTTTTGAAAAATACACAACGACGTATGTTGGTAGCTCGTACACGATTCCTTTTTCTGCAGATGGAGCAAGGATAAAAGCTTTTTTTCGTTCAAATGTGACGTTCGTTAAGTTGACACTCGAACGTGCCATTCGTGGTCCCTCCTCATCCACCTCCCTTTCATTGCACCTCTAATCGCACGACGGAATGGCTCTTGGCTAATTGAATGAGGCGCCGACGTCGCCATCTCTGGCTCCGTGTATATGCAAGCTGCTGATTTTACAACTTTGTCTCCCTGCGCTTTCAGTTCGCAAGAGCACGAGAAAAAGAGTAGGGGGAGCGTTTTTAGTAGCGTGTATGCTGCAGGCGAAAGAAACCTTGTCAACTGCTCACCACCGAAATGTGTCAAGTACTGTAAATGGAGTGCAATTGCAATAAATTGATGTGTTTTCCTTTTCGGTCCCACCGTTTTCAACCTACAATAAAAATTCAGCTCGTAAATAAGCATTTTTTATTACACCATTTTGCTTTTCAAAAAAAAAGGTGCGGGGACGAGAATACGTTATGCATTTTTTTTCTTCTCTCCTCGGCTGGTTGCAATAAATTTAAAAGAAAGTATCTGCTTTTAAGAAAATAACGTGGCTCAATCAAGCGACATGTTTCTGGAAGATGTTTGGGATCCAGGTGGTTGTGCAATTGCTGTGGTCGGCACTTGGTGCTAACACGACCCTAGAGATTTTCCCGTGTGTCTTTAATGACGATGCTTTTCTCTACAAAGCTTTTCTTTGGGGAGGTACGGTATCTTGTGCTTAAAATGGAGCGTGCGGTCACTTCATTTGGAGCGTGGGAACCGTCATCATTACTTGAGATAAATTACGAGCGTCTATTTCTCAAGAGGCCTCCTGAGATCGCCATTTTAAAGCTGGCGGCAAAATTCACTTTGCATAATTTGCAACTAGGGTTCTTGGAGATAAATCTTTTTTGTCTTGGGTGGAATTCAAAGTTGGTGTTGACCAAATTCCACCTTCAACCTCTCTACGTTGTTTGTGGTTTCGAGTGTATTAGACGGGAAGGGCAAAGCACGCACGAAGAAGACGCTCGAGAGCCCTTCAACTGTCCGTGGGTGGAAAGGTGAGACCGCCGTTTCGGCGCTGCGATCTTGAAATACGAGCCCCAAAGGTGATACGAAAAAAAAAGCGAATTTCGCATTGGCCCTGGAGTCTTCACTCAAAACTTTGTTCCAATCCCTCACGACTACATATACCTAATTCCGAGTGGAATTTGAAACATTTTTCCTTTTTCTCGTTTCAGACGATGAACACTCGGAAGTGCGTGGCCTCGTCACTCCCGAGGGATTGTTCGACGGCACCATAACCACGTCCAACAACGAGGAATTTTTCGTAGAACCAGCCACTCATTATTTCAACGTTCGTCCACGTCACTTCCACTCGGTGCTATACAGCGCTGCTGATGTTCGTTTTCCTAACATGTCACGTTGCGCGTCTGAAGAGTTCCACCGACGAATGAAAAATCGACGAACCCATGACCACCAACACCAATCGTTGCAGCGAAAAAAGACGTCGGATTTGACGACGCATCGGAGACGACCTAAGCCCCGAAATCGTATGGCCAATAGCAGCGTAGTCAGTTCTTACCGATCATGGAAAGATACGATGCACAACGCGTGGTTAGACAACAAACATCATCAACACAGGAGTAAGGACGGGGCGCGTACCCAACGGCAGACGCAGTACTTGGACCACGGCGAAGAAGAATGGGCCGAGGCCGAGACGCCACCGGCATGGGTACTGACCGCGCAAGACAACTTGAGACGTCGCTCCGTCCTTGATCCGCGAAAGACCACGTGCATGCTGTACCTGCAGGCAGATCATTTGTTCTACCTGAAAATGGGCAGTATTGAGGCGTGCATCGAGACCATGACTCGCCACGTACAAAGAGTGAATTCCATTTACAGAGTGACTGATTTCGACCAAGACGGACATCCAGATAATATCTCGTTCATGATTAAACGGATCAAAGTACATACGCCTCAAGCACTCAAGGACCCTAACTATCGCTTCCCATCCAATTACGGCGTGGAAAAATTTCTTGAGCTCTTCTCTGAAGAGGATTATGACGCTTTCTGCCTTTCTTACATGTTCACCTACAGGGACTTCGAAGGTGGTACGTTGGGACTAGCATGGACTGGCGATTTGAAGAATGCGGGAGGTGTTTGTGAAAAAAACGGGGTGAGTCACTTGGGATGAAAATTGTTGAGAGAAAACTCAACTCCCCTATCTCCTTTCACCAGCATTACAGGGGAAGCCTCAAAAGCCTCAACACTGGGATTGTGACACTCCTCAATTACGGTAAACACGTGCCTCCTGCCGTTTCGCACGTCACTTTGGCACACGAAATCGGCCATAATTTCGGATCTCCGGTAAGTAGAATCCCATCAACTTCTATTTTTATTTTCTTTTGGAAAAGTCCTAATTGCAATTACTTCTCTTCCTCCCCCCATCGTGTCCAATTTTCTTCGCTTCACTAAGTAACAGGAAATTATTTCCACATTTATCAAATGTAGTTTTGTCAACAATTCTTTGTCGTTTCCTAATTAAACTCTTGATTTATTCTCTGGTGGGTCGGGGTCCTTTGGCCACTCAACTTCTTGGCATCATTTTTCTCATTAAACATTCATCCGCATAGCACGACGGGCAGGCAGCCAACACCTCACTTCATTGTGATCATCTGCTCCTCCACCCTGGGTGGAACTCATTTCAACTTATCATGGACCCGACCCCATCTAAACAACTTTTAGGAAGAATACAATTAATTTGTTCATCTCGCAAGAATTTCCTTTTTATCATGTGCAAAGTGCTCATGTCAATTAAGACAGAACCTCTTGCCTTTTCCGACTGCGAATCACTTAACAGGGGACCAAAGTTGCGTGCTCTGCTGTCGGAATGGACTTCTTTAACCATAGTTCCTTTTGCGTTTCTCATGAGTGGAGCTCCGCTTCCTGGCGTCTTTTCGATTATGGAACGTTGGTGTTGATGCCACTTGAGAATTCCTCCCCAGTCTCTCGGTTGATGCCCTCGATCCTCCTCCTCTTCGCGCGGCTTCAGCCGATCAAGCGATTTACCTAAAGCCCTTCCCTCTGCTGGATGATTAGTGCAGCCTTGGTGCTTGTTTTTAATGTTCGTCGCGTAACTCGTGGGGCTTAACTCATAATTAGGCTGGTGGACCCCTAACGAGCTGAGAGCAAATCGTCTCAACGCGAACTCCAATTTATGATTATACTCATTTCCGACCATTTATACCATTTGTTGCGTCGTAACAAATTAATAGTACGTACTAAGTCTTATTGAGTCGGGAAATGCAAGTGATTTTTTTTTTTGTTCATATTGCTTATTCATTTCCTGAGCTTGTTTTTGCTTTAAGTAAAGTTTTGATCAAATTACGTGAGAGGAATTAAAAATGCAGTAGATTTACATAAACCGTAATATATATTTCAAAACTTTAATAAATATTCCCCGATATGTACCACGATTTAATCAGAAATTTAATCACGAGAGGCTTAATCCAAACACGGATAAGGCAAGAAATTTAAGCTTTAAAAAACAGAGTAGATTTGAATTTAAATTTTTATTTTAATACCGTAGACATTTTATAACCAATAACAATTTCTGTCAGTTTAGATGACATTGACAGTTGTGACATTTCATTTTGTAAGGATTTTTATTCACATCAAAAACTCTTTCTAATGTGAATAATTTTTTCCAATCAGAAAAGTCTGCAGTCATTGTTTTTGAAAAACAAATCTTTTCCATTTCTATAATTTAATTTACATCTATAAACTTGTTTTAATTTCCTGTTTGTTTCTTCGTTGATTTCAATCAGCGCGCCTACGTCGTTTCGGTTAATTCGAGGTTAGTTAGTTAGATAGATAGATAGAAAAAATAAAATCAAAGAGTCGCAGGTGCGAATGGCGTCAATTCCTTCTCTCATTTAATTACACGAAGATTGGGATCAGACGTTTCTATTCCTTCCACATCCTTCTGCGAGTCACGGAACGCACTCTGATATTTTTTTCTTTCTCATGCCATCTTACTCAGGATTTCATCCATCATTTCTTCCATCACGACAGGGTTCAGTTTGTGAAAAGACCCAACAACTGAATCAATAGCTTGATGCATTGTAGTTTTGCTGTTTCTTAGATTGGTGAATCTGGGGATTCACACAAAAATGTTTTCTTTCCGTTGAGGGATTTGCACCAGTTTTATACGTTTTTCATACGAATAAAAAATTTGATTTATTTTTTATATATATTCTTTTTAAAACTTAGAGCGGAAAAAAGAAGCTTAAATTTGTAGTTTTATAGGAGAAAGGGAAACACATTTTTAAGATTGTAAACATGTAAAATAATTTATAAAGATTACATGACCCATACACATTTCATATTGCAACCTTAAACATCTTAAAGCACCTGTACATTAGAAAGTATCGTGCTAATGGTAAGATTATCTTTTATATTTGTTTACCAGTTTGGCCACTTTTAAAACCTTAATCTTGTTGCAATCAAATTATAATTCCCCTGAAACAATCCGTTGTCTCAGCGCACAGAACCTCAAGCTAGAAAATTACAGCTTGATTTTTAACTGACCATCTTCAAAGACTAACGCTTGAAGCTTAAAGATTATAGCCAGGAAGTGGGAGACTAATTAAATCAGCTTAAGAAACAAAAAAAGAGGTCGTGTCCAATTAAATTCCATATGAATACCTAGCATGGAAGAATAAAATTGGTAGCGCACATTTTCAAAATTCTTTGGCGTATGAAATTCTCAAACTGTAACATGCGCTTGTTTTCAAAGCATGATCCTGAAGATGACCGGCTGTGTACACCTGGAGGCGAAGATGGCAATTACATTATGTTCGCTAGGGCCACTTCTGGTGACAAAAAGAACAATAACAAGTTTTCGCCCTGCAGTCTCAAGAGCATCAACGCTGTGCTTAACACCAAAGCCAGGGATGCTAAGGGATGCTTCACAGGTAAACACCATGCACCCTTAGGGAATTAAGCGCAAATTAATTAATTACCGCAACTATAAATTGGTCCAAATCACATTTAAATATAACGCAATCAACTCTCATTATAATTCATCATCAGAGCCTCAGGATTCTATCTGTGGAAATGAAGTTGTTGAGGACGGTGAAGAATGCGATTGTGGATGGGAGGAAGATTGCGAGGAAGTTTGCTGTTGGCCTATGAGGGCCACCTACCCTCCAAATGAAGTCCCCTGCCGCTTAAGGCCAAACAAGACGTGCAGGTAACACGTCTACAAACCCAACTTGTAATAAAATAAATCTTTAAAGTGCTTTTTCCAATTCTATTCTAGTCCAAGCCAAGGTCCCTGTTGCACTGCCACTTGTCAGCTCAAAGATGGCAACAGATGTCGGGATGACAACGGCTGCAGAGACGCCAGCTTTTGCGAATATCCTTTTAGTATAACCCTTTATTGCTCTACAGAAAAGATTTTATTACATTTCCTTGACCATCTTCTATACCAAGAGCAAAGGACCTAAATGTCCACCCTCAACGAATAAGCCCAACAAAACCATCTGCAATGAGGAATTCGTTTGTTATATGGGGGTAATTCCAAATCAATACTTTGCGACACTTTTAGGGGAAAACCATTAACCCCTTTTATCTCTCAGGAATGCACAGGTTCTATCTGCATCGCTTATGGATTGGAATCATGTCAGTGTAAACGCGGGCCAAACGAGCCGATCACCAAGGCGTGTGAGTTGTGTTGCAAATTTCCTGGGGAAGACCATCCGTGCATGTAAATGCTCTCAAATGAGTTTATCATACACCAACATCTCAATTTATCTTATCTTTGCGCAGCTCATCCTTCGAATGGAACACATCACCTTATGACATTCCAGACATGTTTGCCAAGCCTGGAACACCTTGTGATAACTATAATGGCTACTGCGATGTGTTCCAAAAGTGCCGAGAAGTAGATCCATCAGGGCCTTTAGCAACACTGAGGAAATTACTTCTGTCCACTGAAAGCATTGCGTCCATTAAAAAATGGATTTTAGAACACTGGTGGTGCGTTGTCTTTATAATGGCTGGTTTCATTATAACCTTGGTATGTTTTTATTATCCGCTTATCTCTTGCAGCGAAATCAATTCTTGTTTACTTTTCTTCCAATCTAGGTCATCGTAGTCAGAGTTTTTGGTAAACAACCTCACAGCAAAGCTAAAGGGATGATAGACAGTCAAACGAATGGAGGTCCTAGTACACCTCCATACAGAACGTCAACCAATCATGTGGTTACTTCCGTCATTAGCCGCACCAATCTTCCCGTGGCCACGGCAACGGCTGCTTACGTAAACGGACACATCCCTCATTTAGTGACTGGCAACGGTTGGGTGTGAAATAAAAGGAAAATCAGTTTGTGATTCAAGTGCCAATACGTATCAGCCAACATGAAACGCTTCATGGGTCATAGTGTCGCGTTTCTCATGAAGTTGAAGGAAGATGCTGGTAACAGCAGAAGCGACGCCGCTTCCTTAACCCCGATCCCACTGAGCTTAAAAAAAAATCTAATGCTTCTCATGAAATTGTGGTGCATTTCTGTGATAAAAGTTCGTTTGTAGGGAGCTGACTTTCAAAGATAACTAAAAGGTACATTTTTGTGAAATAATAAAACCATAGCTTAACCTGGTTCTACAACTTGTCGTACCATTATGCAAATGATTTTATTCCCGCATAAAAAAGAAGATTCACTGAGTAAATACATATACAGGAGCATCGGTTCCTCTGCTGGGTTGTCATCATTTTCTGTACTAGGTTTACCGCTACTCGCTGATTCAGACCCACCATCGCTCATTGTAGTTTGACTCGGGGCATCAACATCTGCAGATTTAGGAGTTTCATCAGTGTACATTGGCTCCTCTTCTTTTTCTTTCCTCTCTCCTTAAGGGGTAAAAAAAAAAAAAAAACAAGCAGCTGAATCACAAACTACTTGAACCAATTTGTCCTCATTATTCCTTACCATTTTTCCCACTCTCTTTACTTGGGTTCCCACGTGACTCCTTTTTTCCATTTACTTTTTTTCCTTCTTTAACTTTAGTTTTCTTTTCTTTTGGCTTTGTTTCTGTCTCCTTAGCACTTTCCTCATTTTCTTCTGCTTCACCTTCCTTTTCAGTTTTCTCCTCCTCAGCCTTTCTTTTTTCCTCAACTTCTCTCCTCCTCGGCTTCTTCTCGCGCGGCCACAGCCATTGTTGAGTCTTTCTTCATTTGCTCCATAGTTGTATCCACAATTCGATTATACATCTCACTATCAATCACTTTGGAACATTGCTGCAAAAGTATGCGTCAGTCACCCACTAAGTAATAACAAACGTCACCCAATCAATCACCTTCTTGAGTTCCTCCTGGAATGCTTCACTTGATACGAGAAACTTGCGCTTTTTCGCTTCAAATTTCTCCTCAATTTGTTGTAGTTCAGCTTTCAAGCTTTTTCTAATGAAATTAGTTCCGTGAATTGCAATAAACCCACAAAAGTACAAGAGAAAAAAAACAAAAGTCAAATTACCCGACGGTTGTCAATGATTGTTCTTGTCTTTTAATCACCGTCATTCGAGGTGTTGTAATAACAGATCGAACATTAGGGACAATGCAATCGTTAAATAGTTCATTGATTATCGATGATTTCTAAGATAACAAGCTGAAGCAATGTGTTTGACAGAAAATCCGTCGACTTGGTCTATGAATAATTCCCATTACATTAAAGTTTATCCATCAGCTAACAATGTTTCTTACCATGCTCATCTTCGGCTTATTCAATACAGACTCTGCCATCAGACTTCTGTACAAAAAAGACGAGTATTAATAACTCAAGAGACTCTCTTCTTTAACAAGATTCTATTCTACCAATAAAGATCGACTTAATAATTAGACAAGATCCTCGATCGCTTGAGACTCTGTATTAATTTAATTTCGTTAATAAAATTGGTGGAGATGAAGAAGAAACTAACCGACATAATATCTAACGCAGACGATCGATCCAACACTTGTCTACCTTGCGCAGCTTGTTGCTCTAAAAAATGTTGCACCAGAATTCAACATTAAGATTTCTCGAAAGATTAATGAAACCCACGATCTTATCCTGGGCTAAGAGCGAGGGGATCAAAATGTAAATTCGATAATTACAAATCATTACCAAATCGGCCAAACTCACTCATAAACTGGGATAAGGGTAAAAGGTAAACAAGAAACAGCAAACCACCATCAAACATTCGGCAGTTAAATACAACCCTAAAAAAAGTACAGCCATTTTCCTGGTTATTGTACTGCAAGCACAGAAGTATAAAACTCTTTTATATTAAAAAAAAAAATGAAAGAAATAAAAATAACTAAAGGCCTTATTATTTGTGTCAGAATTGAAAAAATGCGAACGAATAATACCCGCGGCTCAAACATAAAAATAAAAAATAAAAGCAACTAGAAGTAAAGAGGTAATGTTTGGTCTAAAGTTTAAAAAGAAAAAAAATTGCGTCGAGAAGCCAGCTCGATTAGGCATTTTAGCAGCAAGACTTAGCACGTTCTTTGGCTGCAATCCAGAACAGATAAGCAGAGGAACCTGCGATAGCTTTTCAATGTCTTATCATAGTTTTACTGAAATAATAAAAAATAGAAATAAAGCTTAACTTGCAAACAAACAAAAGCAGGAAAATGTTTGCACAGCTTACTAGGGTCAGTTGTCGTAGACGTCGGAGGCAAAAATTCGCAAAAAACAATTTGTTCTTTGTCCTCGTTGTTAATCACCTACACGTAATGATTTATGGTAGAAAACCCACGCTACAACTTAAAAAATTACTCGGATACAAATTCTTTATAATATTCCAGCTGCAAATTGTGCAGTGTAATTGGCAATTTATATCACTTTCACGAACAAAATTTTGCAGTTTTTAGTCAAGATTTGGCTATGTATCACATTTATATTTTACACCAATTTCGTTCTTGCCTCTCCCACGCATACAAGAAAAAAGTATAGAATTTGCAAAATTTTTCAATTTCAAACTCGCAGCTAAAAAGATTAATGGCTTTCACTTGAGATTTTCACCGAATTCCTCAGTTTCTTCACTTTTAAAAAACGGCCATAAAAAGGCTCAATTGTGTAGCATGGAGGAAAAAACCACAGAAAATAGCTCATCATTTATTTCTCATGTAAAAAAAATGATTTTAAGGCTAAAACAATTGAAAACTTAAAATACCAGATTGAAAAGTTAGATTATAGTACTTGATGCAGTACTTTAGTTGTTACTAAAGACCATGCCTCATTGCTTCTTCTACAAATACCCCACACATGCAATATTAGGTAAAAAATAAAGAAACAAAATAAATGCTACTTTACATATAAGGTAATGGGATAAATTTTCATTCATGGAGTCATATGCCTTGTCAAAAAATACAAAACACAAAATGAAGCGGATAACGAAGGTAGCCATTATGCCTGCTCTTTCTACAATAAACAATCAAAACCTCCTTGCGGCTACTTGGAACAGACATTCCGAGTATTGATGTAACAAAACCTTAAAAAGAAATGGATGCACCCACAGGAAAGGAATGGGAACAGTGCGGAAAACGAGTTAAACTTGATTATTATTTATTGAATTATTGGTTTCAGTGGAGATTAGTTACCCAGAAATGTAAAGTAGGCGAAATATATCAAAGCCAGACACTTATGCCAGATTTTACAGGCCTCTCTGACTATGTTTTTGGCTAGATTACACTCAACAAAAGCACAATTTTTAGCACTGATCTAATGGTCAAAGCTTAATTCCAAATTCCCCAATTCATCCATTAAACCCATAAATCATCATACAAAATTGAATACAATGTCCTTATTGAGTGACGTGTTAGCGATTATTAAATTATAATTACAGCAAACTAAAACCATCCAATTCCATAACCAATTTGAGTGACATATTATATGTGCATTAATAAATCAAATAAAAATAAATCCACTCCTGATAGTGATGCTGAAATGAACGTAAACCTGGACTATGTTTTTTTAGCTTTAAACCAGAACTAGGGAAAATGATAGGTACCTTCTCTGCCTCATGATCATCGTTGATTTTGTCTTTCTCCTCACAGAGTTCTCTCCACAACTGGCTGATGAACTTATTAATCTCAGGAGTTTGGACTTTGACCTGAATCTGTGATGGAGAAGAAATAAACAGTCTGCCAAGTAAACCACAACAAGATGCTGATGCCACAAAACGTTCATGATTAAAACGACCTCTTATTTAAAAAAAAAATTTAAGAAATAATAATAGTATCAGACAACTTCTTTAACTTGAAATTAAAATGTTAGTAAATCTCAGCTGACTGGATCCTATTTTAATTTTACATTTTTCCCAAGTCGGAATAAACGTAACCCAAAATAACATGAAAAGATTTGACTAAGCAAAGCTGACAAATAAAAATTCCAAAGTGAACAGTCACAAATTAAAAAGTCAAAAATTTCAAAAATTATCACTTTTAAATTAAACAAATAAATAAATAAATAAAAAAGAATACTTTTTTCGCTATTAATATTTTAGTTTATCAAACGTCTTCACTTTGTTTTCATTCTTTCCCCGTGAATTCAGCAACTGATATCATTATGACGTTCAGTAACAATTCTGACATCATTATGACAAGAGTTTGCTACCTGGGAAATGTAATTGATTTTTCATTGTTTGGGTTTTTTTCCAACTTATACCTTTTAATTAATTTTTTTCCTTTACATTAGAGTTTTAAAGGAAACTTAACCCAGGATTAGACAAGGGTACCAAGCTCTTATATTGACAAAAAAAATATAAAAAATTTTTTGAGTACCTTCCTGCTGGACTTCATGAATGGCTTTGAAAGTTTGTTAGATGATTTGAGATATCTGGTTTCAGGTCAGATTGAAATATCAATTAATAAATAGGGAATATACTATGAAATACGAATATTTAAACTTACTCCAGTCGTTTTAGTTCCAAATTTAACTGAATTAAATGATGATGTCCATGATAAGATAAATGAGCTACAGCTAATACCTGGAAAAAAAATTTTGACTGTACGAATATAAAAAAATAAAAATAACAAAATAGTGCTGGAAATTTACTCGTGAAGTTGCTACTGGTATTGAACTTCCAATTTGTGCGCAGAGTCGCTCTGAAAATAAAAATAGGTTTTTACAATTACTTAAAAGTAAAGGTATTTTTTGTCTCTACGTTAAATACGCAGTCAAATTCCAAATTCAAGGAGTACAGTATAGAAAGCAGAGACTAGGCACAAAACATAGGCCATTGGTGAGGAGGAGAAGGAGGGAGACTGTACTCCTTGATGTATAACAAAATATAATTAGAGTAACAATTTAAAGTAGGGCCATGAATGTTTTGGTGTAAACCAGAGATCCACTTAAAAACCTTGATGTTTACATTACTTACGATTAAGAGTCGATGTTTGGACTGAGTAGCCATCGACCGATAATTATCTGATGGGTCAGCCATAGTTGTGATAAGGTTACTAAATTAATAAAACGGTTACATCTTTAACCAGTTTCATTAAACATGTGATATTTTTGCTACGATAAATGTATTCTGTGGTTGAGAACAAAGCCAGTCTCAGGCAATCAATGATACCTTGCAAGAACTATACAGATATCAGTATTGGTGAGTTGCCAACTCCAAAAGCAGCGCCCTCCCTAAAGACGGCGAACTTGATCCCTAAAAACCCATTAATTTTCAGAGCAGAGTTTACAGAAAACCTGTGGGCAAAATTTGAGGAATAAAGATGGCGAATAGCTCTCGACCGCCATTTTCATTCCTTTTGCTATTGGGTAGAAGGAAAACAAAACGTTATATTACATACCTGCCAAAACATTGGACACATAAAATGCCATTAAAAAATACCAATGGAATTTTAATGACATTTCAAAAGTAATTTAGTCATTTCAGTTTTCCTCTACATCCGTAAAATAACAATTCCAAAAAATTCCCACCAGCTAAGAAAAGTCAACAGTGGGAGAAATCTTGCAAAAGCAACACAGTCGCCATCTAACGACAATATTTGAATAAATTTAATTTAGTCATCCGCCTTTTTCAGTTCCAACTGATTTCACATTACTAACATTGTTATTTTGAAAATTTTATACTGTAATATAATTTACAATCGTAACTTGTTCGTGCTTGCTTGAAGTTTCTGCATGCTCTTTACAACGCTAATTTTGACCGCAATTGTATCTGCCTCTTTACCTTCTTCACAGGTAACTCACAATACAGATTGGGTTAATAAACTTTGTCAAAAAGAATCATTAAAATAATAATAAGTAGTAAGTTAAACACTGACGCCTGATTCATTGAGCTGTCATCTCATTATGGTTTTTAGAAATTTGGTCCCGTAATTCTTCCATGATCTAATTCGATATCCTGAGCCGAAAACTTGATTCAGTAGTTCCTGGTAATTATTACTGCTTTTAATGGCTAATAATAAAATACTATTAAAACACTAAACAAATTATGAAACATTTTTAAAAATTACTTTTGTTTTTAATTCCTCTGAACTTTCCTTTTTCGCTATTCATTTGGGCTAAGTAATGTTTTCCTCTGGGGATAAGAATCTGTGGTCAATTAGGAGCTAAAAATTCTATCTGTTATAAACTTGCTATTAACAGTATCCATGTTGATTTACTACTGGAACTTTGTTAATAGTTTCGCTACGTCAGCAATGCTTGTATTATACTAGTTTTTTTGTTTCAGTACGGTAACTTTAATATTTTCGTAATAACTATTTCTGTTTTTCGTATCCTGATTTTAATTTATTTATTTCTTGATAAATCTTCAATTGTTATTGACTTTTATGCAAAAAAACAATATTTGTGACCAGTCTGAAACAGTCAAAAGTTGTAACGAAGCTATTTATTACTCTTGCATGTGCAAACGTACAAACATCTGACTTGAATCTATGGACCTAACAAGTTCAAAAGAACTTTCAACCAAGGAGTACAGATTCCTTCATAAGTTTATTCACTTTCTTTTGCAAACGAGTAATTTTTTTCTTAGCTGCCATGTGTTTTCTCCTATAATTGGTCAGTTTCAATCGTATAGTTTGATGTGTCATGTAGCGGGAATTAGTATGGCAGTTTATCTGGATTTGGCTACTTTTCTTTTGTTCATTATTCATTTTTCTAGTCAATTTGTATGACAATGTCATACACGATTGACATTTGGTCCCATAACTAATGATTTTGCAATTCACAGACTTCACAATGCCATCTCCACAGAGCCTTCCCTCAACCATTGGCATTGAATTAACAAAGCAGTTCACCTGCTGAATGTTACTTATTCCACAGCAAAGATGTAGCTTCTCCAATGATTTTAATAAACGTGGGACTTTTGAAATGTCATCTGTGGATTGTAGCAACTCATTTACGAATTTAACTTCGAAACGCTCTCCCAATGCTTTCAATTCCAACTTGAAATCTTCATGTACAAACAACTCCAAGGTTATAACGGATAAATTATTAATTTTCTCACATCGACCCAAGACGTGTGTTGATGAATTTTCTACTCGTTGTAAACACCACTTTGGGAATTTGCAACATATGTCGAACAACGTTTCATCCGTTTGTATCACTACATCACTTTTTTGATTTTCTGTCACCTGTTCATGTGATTCAATTGGAATGTCACTCTTTTCTTCCCAATCTATGCATTAAGATCAAAAAATAAAAACATCACCCACGATATAACTGCAATCAGTTTACCTGTAACTTGTTGTATAATGCGTTCACGAAGGGGTGGCCGTTTGGGCATAGGAGTAGTTTTATTCTAAAAGAGTATTACATTCAAAATTTATGTTTAGTACTAACAATATAGTACACATACCACTGAGCCATGAAATGAAGCAGCAGGAGTTAAAGGATCTGGATATTCAGCTGATGGCCCAACACCATTAACAAAATGAAGATTGCAGATGTACGTATTTTTGGTAACATCAATCGGCCTTGAGAATCTACCATCCTGCCTATTACACAGTTTGATCCACCGTTGACATTTGTTACACTGTAGGCACTGGTCAGTTTTGTGTCTTTTACGTATTTTTTCACCAACAGCTAAAGCCAATTGCTCATCGCGAAGCTCTTTACATGGCTTTGAAAATGGTATGAATGTTACATCAGGATGTTTGTGTGAGTCACTGCTGCAGGTGCTGTAACAGCAGTGGCGGTGACCTTTAGGTTTTGCAACAGGTATCCTACCACGTTTAGGGGGAGGTGGCTGTACCGCCTCAATCTGTTAAAAAAATAGTTCAAATAATTAAAAATAGTAATAATAATTAACACTAATAAGCACTAAAAATGTTTTCTGTTTCATATTAATATTACCTTTGTTAATATTTTTTTAAAGCAAAAAATATTTAGTAAACAAAGTTCGAAAAAATATGTAAACAAACCTATGAGCACATGGCAGTTACAGCTAATTTACAGCAAATGTTTTTGCCCTTTTTAATACCTGTGATTGTGATGTTGTTGCTAAAGGTGTTGGCTGTTGTGGTTGAAATTTATTTTTAAGAATTAGGGCCAAAATTTCATTATGTGCTCGTCTCTTTTTCGGCCTACTTAGCTGGCTCTAAATAAACGAAATGCTAAATTACATGAAACCATTAAATTGAATTTAGTACCTGATTCATTATTAAGCAGCTACCGGTAGCATTCTTATTCAGTTCAAACTCATTGTTCCCACTCATCTCCATTTTAAAAAGAAACTACGCGCATCAAGCAACGTGTCCTGAATAGAGCGTTGCAATAAAATGGCGGAATAGTACCCAGCAGCCCTTGCGCGCTTTTTGCTCACGGTTGTGACGACTCTCACCAGAGGCCAGAGGCTACTCCTTGACGAAATGCATTAGAAATAGTTAATATCAAAAGCAATTGGTTTATCTTTAATGCAGATTTACACCTCTCAAACATTTGGATTAAATTAAAAAATAATATTAAAAATTTAAAATTTACTGAATTTTATTTTGCAGCTTATGTGTAGTAATATAATTATTTTATTAATCAGCGAAACCATTAGACTCCTTGAATTAATCCTAGACAAATATCAGTCAGCATTACAATTTTTAAAAAGAAAAAAATTTCCGCATCCTGCCACCAGCATCATTTTATTAAAAAAATAATAATATCATAGAAATTATTTAAAAAGGAAAAAATTACGCATCCTTGCACAAGCATGCATTATAATTAAAAAATGATATCATGGAAATTATTATCAAGTGATGAGGATGAAAAAGCTTCAAAAGGACTGGTTTCCAAATTTCTTTGGACTGCTTTTAAAACTTGCTTCTTGACCTCACATCTAAAACGTCGTTAAAAAACCTGTAACATCAACAAGTTACTGGTTTGACGCCTATTTCTTACTTGCAAAAGCTGCATCTCTGATTAACGTTGGATTAAATTCAATTTTTTAATTATAATTTTAAATTTCCAATTTCTGGATTCTGTAAGGTAGCATTACATCATTGACATATGTCAGTAAAGAAGGAAAAAAGATTCCATCCTGCAGTATTATAATATAAAAAACGTCATGGAAAATTTATTAGATGATTGACACTGGTAAAGTTATGATTAAAAAAATGCAGGAACTTGAGCAGACAATTTATTCAGAATTAATTTTTTATCCTCATTTAAGTTTTGTATAAAATGTGGTACCTTGTCTATTCCTCTTAGTGCTGCTGTTGCAAACAGTAATCATGGCCTGGTTCTCGATGTTATTCATATTTCTAATCGTTCCAAAAAATACAAATGCTATTTTGGGCCTTCCACTTTCAACTGAATGTGATTCAAATGCTATCAATGCTTGCAATGCTCGCGTAGATTCGGCCATTCAGAAGTACGAATCATTTTTAAGAAACGGAAGCCTGTAAGTATAATCGATTACACGGTTCGTATACATACTTATGTATATATAAGCCATTATTTAAAATGTACAAGCTGACCATATTGCAAAATCTCATTGCAACTCATTAACATTCAAACAAGTCTAAATTTTAAAAAACTTATAAAAATTAATTGAAACGGAATAAGAAATGAAGCTTAATGTTGCCAGCGACAACTTAGGAGGGAATCCTGTCAAGAAAATAGATTGCATACATACAAACGTATTTATATGCAAGTAAGATGATTACAGCCATGCACGCTATCATTAAGAAAATGCCTCCAATGATCTTATTAAATATTTAATTTTTGCATATTATTAAACTTGAGGGATTTTACAGCCTTCAAAATTGAAACCACTCTCAGGTTATACGAAATATGAGTAGGGGGAGTACTGCCAAAAATTAAGATAAAACTTATTTTGAGGTGTCTGAAAAACCCCAAACTGTTTCCCAATGGACTTGTTGTTATTCACGCAATGAAAACTCTTAAGGTTTTATTAGGCTTATTTGAATTCTTAATGAGATTCGAGGAGATCTGTCTGAAAAACATGAAACCTATTTTTCTTGACTTAGCGATCCATCTACTATAACTTCTCCACCTTTGAAAAATTGTCAGATTGTTTATCCTAATTTGTTTGTTCAACGAACAGCCGATTACTGCAGAACTGAATCAATTTTACTCGGATGGTGTTATACGTCCTCAGTCCAATTTAATATAACGTTCACATTAATTTGTGATTTGGATTTAAAAACATTGTAGGTCACAAATCACGCTTCTTATGAAAATGGCTAATCAAACTTATTTTTTTAGAGAAACATCACAAATTATAAGTGACCTTTTAAATGTAATAAGTCAACCTAGTTGTGCCTTAAATCCATATCAAGACCCAGAGTTAAATAATTTGGATGTGACAGGACTCACTGCTTGTGTTAATTTGTCCGTTGTTGAAGGTATACTTGATGATGGTAAAGTCATAATTTTCCAGCAAAATCTAGCACTCAATGTTACGTTTGACTACTCTAATACAAAAGATGCTAAGCTGGTGAAGGTAGAAGCTTCATCAGCACTTAATGCAACTGTCACATGCGACGGACCAGGCAATTTCAATGAAATGTGTGGTTGTGTTATACACCATCCAATAATGCTAAAAGTAAGAAGAATGTTAGTAAGAATATTTTTGCCTTGTGAAATTGCAAAAAAATTTCCAAATCCAAATGATTGGGCATGTACGGATAACTGAAATTTAATCTCATTATGTACCAATAAACAAATGTAAGAAATAAAAAGTTGTGACCCAAAACAAAATCTGTCTTCAGGAATCCCAAAGCGTTTTTCCAGCCAATTCTTTATAGGGCTTAGAACGGGTATTCTGTCAATCGCAAGAGAAACAGTTAATTAAAATATAGTATTGAAGATTTTCTTCAGTTGAAGTACGATAACTCTATTAACTTGTTAGAAAGAAATAAAGTGAACTTCGTACAATAGCTGTCACGGTAAGTTGGAGGTAAGTAGCATTAGCATAGAAAGTTAGAATAAGTCGCTTCACAACATTCAATTAAAAATAGGATGGAACAATTGCACAAGCAGTCATTTAATATATTGTTTAACTTTATAAAAAAAGTTGGATTTCTACACTCTAAAAAAACGTATAAATAAGATGTAAATTTAGGTTTATACCCATGGGGTGTACGTTTGCCATTCAGGAATGCTAGAACAACACCTTCATAACAGACGCGGTTTAAAACTGTAATTACACACTTAACATAGTCACAGGATTGTGTAAATTAAAGTGAAACTTCTTATTTACACCTTTATCAGGGTTCGCCAAATACAATTTTATGCTCGCAGCAAATTTCCTCGAGAAAACTTTATACTCTCGGCAATTTGAACTAAACTCACGGCAAAAAATAAAACTTGAAATCAGGTTTACCGTTTAATAGCACAACAGTCAAACCGCCAAGCTTTATTTCAATGTGTAGTTGACAACCGATATCTGACGGCGAAATGCCGTTACCAGAGTTGCAGTCTCACGGCAGAGTCAAAAAATTCCACGTAAGCTTTTGACTAGATGTAGATAATCGGACTGTAGTTCCTATAAATACAACACGGGTACTCATTACTGCTGCTTATGTAATTCATGCTTGAACCATCCCTGCTTTAGCTGCTAAGTCAGATGCTGTTCCAATGGCGAGCCCTCACTCATAGAAAGGTGTTTATTCACACCTAAAAAGGTGTAATGCGCTTGTCGTCTACATAGCACCTATTTCGGAGCAAATATACACCCTCGGGTTGGGTTGTTTCTCCACACCTACGTGGAGGGTGTATTCGTACACTCTAGATAGGGGTTATGTAGCTCGCCTACACCCCATCACAGAGGTGTGCATTCACACCCCAGGTGAAGGAGTAAATACTCTGCATACACCCTGTTATTTTATAATAGTATCCATGTACACCCAAGAGTGGATTAATGGACCGCTTAATGATGTAATTCTGGAGACATTTTGTTTTTATTTAAATTTTATAACATATTTATGATGTCTGATGTCATAGATGCCACAATGGCCGTGCAGCCATTCGGCATCAATGATTATCACGTTAGGCTCGTGACTCACTGATGCCATTTTTGCTTGTCTCGTGTATGCCTGTCACCAACAGGAACACACGTGATACTACAAACAAATGTCACCAGTCAAGATGTCTTTATATGAAATGACTGTACAACCAAGGGAGTGTCTGGTAATATGTGAAGATATTAAAACATAATGTAAATAAATGCATAAAAAATGTAGCCAGTTACTGTTTATAGTCAAATTGAAATAAGTTATTACATAAACGTGATTAATTAATATGCATAACAGGAGAAATAATAAAACACTTTAAAATTGAACCCTTAGGCCCTCTTATGACAGAGTTGAAAACTGAGACTCAATACACCCCACATTAACACCCATCACTTGGTAAGGTGTACACGTTTATATTAAAGGTGTAATAACCCACTTTACACCTATTTAACACCTCTGTTTCTCTAAGTATTACACCATTTAAACTAAGAGGTATAGTTGCCTGGTTTACACCCTTTTTTTGCCCATTACTTACACCTTAAGAACAGGTGTAGATAAAATGATCACGTGATACTAAACGGTGTACATTAACACCCTTTCGTTGGCAAGTTGCATAATTTTGCAATAAAGGTGTATTAACCCACTTTTGCACCTGTTTAACACCTTTTTTTCTATGAGTGCTGCTGCAGGATGTACAGAGAACATGTTTTAACAGGTATGGAAACAAAAGAATTACATCTCTTGGGTAGATACATATACTACATTTAAGGATGCTTAGTGGTGGTTATGATTAATATGGTTTCGTTGCGATCGTAAAAGCAGAAGTGGGAATTGGGGCCGGTTATGTCCGACTTTGCTGCCTGTGCGGCGCATGCTGAACAATTTTGCCCCTAAATCCTTTATCAAGTTAAACGGACTGCGTAGGGGGAATACTGCCAAAAAAACTCAGATAATCGATTTTAAATGTCTATCTCCACTCAATTTTGAACACTGGATTTTCAATCTTCCGCTCCACAAATATTTTCAATTTGTACTCTTCAACACTCACTTATCTGCCTTGTTCTACAACACTTTTCGGAGCTCTGCTAACCACGACTAGCCCGCCATTCGCCACATTCTTAACTCTAGTAACAGGATAACCGAAGAAAAAAATATTCCCGATGCAAAAGCAACTAGTATTCCTGCAATCACCTTAACTGAAATTGCAAAAATATATTCTTCCGGGCAGTGCCACTCCGATATTGGGCGCCGAGTTTCCAATAAAAATAAAATTCCAACTTCTCTTAATTTTTGCAGTCTAAGATAAAAAGAATAAAATGTTGGAAACAAACCTAACCCAATACATTAATTTCCATGCAGCTTACTCGATGTCAAACAGGTCTCTGAAAGGAAAGTCTTTTGAATAAGCAATTGAATCGCTGATAAAGCCGTAAGGTTTTTTAGAAAATTCAAAACTACAGTTTCTTTCGACAAACGTAAAAACTTCTTCTTTTGGTGCTAGGACAGCACCTTTCATTTTCCACATTGTTTCTAGAGCAACAAGGTGATTTTCGGGCATAGAATGAGGCATGTTCTTTTTAACCAATTTCTGCCCAGACTTCCAAGGTTCAAACTGTACTCGCTGTAAGAACCAAAACTTTAATTAGCAATGAAGTAAATAAACTCCAACCTGTCTGTACTGGTTACGAAATTGCGACAGGAAAAACGGCCACTACAGCGTATGAACAGTATAACTACGCCATAGTGGCTTGGTCCGGTATAAGCCATAATGGCTAGGGCCAGTACAAGCCATAATGGATGGATGGTAATAGTTTTAACCAAAATAATGAAAGTCAAGTTTCATATATATATATATATGCATGTACATATATATGGGTGTTCCTGTGGTCAGGCGACAGCGTTTACAGCCATACTCACAGGTCGCCTGTATAACGTAGGCCAGTGTAGACAGGTGAACTGTAATTCTTCTTGTACTCACCATGAAGTCATCTGTAGATCCCCAACCTTGAATTAAAATGGGAAAGTAGTCTTGTTTTTGTACTAGATCTTTTAATGATTCAAACGGAGGATTATATTTTATAATAGCGAAAGCTGAAGTTAATAGACTTGCGTAAGTGGCTAAAATAATTAGATAAAATAAGTTATAAGTCAGCGAAATTATTCTGATTGAAACGGCATTCTCAAGTTGTTTGACTGTAAGAAAAATATTTATTTAGAATTTAGCAAGATCAACGTTATTATTGCTGAACTTTACCAAAGAATAATACAACGGCTAATAATAGAGCTGAACCTAAAACAGCCAAAATGCCGAACCAAACGTTCTGTGGATAGGGTTTAAGCAAACCAGTCAAGTTCCATTTCTTGTGGCTTAGCTTGCGATAAATAAAATTTTGAGATTTGGATATATAATGGTGAGAAAATCGAACGTATTCTGCCCGGAATGCTGTGGGGCTGACTGAATAAGCCATGTCAGCTTTCTGTTTAAACCAAAGAATCCATTAACATAACAGATGAAATAAGGATCTACAGTTAAGTACTTGTTCGGTTACTAATCCTAGCACTCCCGTCCACGTGTTATTAACAAAGGCTGCAAACTGCAAGCCCTCGGCTCGGATAAATTCAATACTGCAAAGAATTTTATAGTAACGAACTCTCAAACAGCAGAATTTTGGGTTAGCCATTTTGATACCTGAAATTGTTTAGACTGGCTATAAGTGAAAGTATTGGCTTGGGGTATATGTCAGATGGTAAATTTTTGAAACCCTAATGTGTAAAAAAATTATTCAATGCCTATTTTATTTTTACTTATTTTTTTACTGCGAGTTCTGCAACACTTATAGTATGAATAACGTTTAACATTCTTCTTCTAAGTTCAGTAGTAGGATGTAAACAAAAGTTGTACCGTTGGAAGGTGAAAATTTTGGCATTACAATTATAGTATCCAAGCCATTCTCTCGAATGAATTAACAGACTGAAGCCCTATTGCAAAAAAGAAGACTTATTGTACCAGCTTCAAATCTTGTGCAAAAGAAAAACAAAAAAAAAGAAAAGAAAAGAAAGGAAAAAACTGACTGGCATTAATGTTAAGGAGATTGCGCAGGGAACGAGATGGTCATTTTTTAAACTATTCTACTCTATAGCTTTAGGTAGTTTGACTTTGATACTTAGGCCTAATCTGTCGCTGTGTAACGTAAAGCTTCCTTTTTTGTAGGGGAAACAGCATTTCTCTCTATTCGGCTTATATTGCTTGCATTTCGGCTTCAAGTATGTGTGTGTGTGCGTGAGTTCGACTACCGGCCCAGAAGCGTCCCGGGCCGGGAGGATGGAGCACGGCGCCTCCCCGTCGACGCGGGCCGGTAGTTCGTGTGTAATGGCGGACGCGTGAATACGATCGCAGCGCCGCGCCGGCAAAAGTTTGCGTTAAACTTGTCTATTAAAAAAAAAAGTGTAAGTGTAAGTGTAAGTGTAAGTGTAAGTAGGAAAAGGTTGACAAATATCAAAGGTATAATAAAAGGTCGGTGGTGTGTTCTAAATGCACAGGATGTTGTCTAAATGTATACATTTACTCCATGGGGCAAATAAACAAACTGACATTTTAGACATTTAGATCACATCACTCAATTCTATGTGGTGAAGTGTGACAGCGCTCATGCAATATACCAATAGTTTGAGTGTCACTAGTGAGTGAGTACACTGTGTGATTTCAAACGTACTGTCTCCGGATTATGTATATGTATTTATTGAACAAGGTTAAACCAAAAACCTTATACAATGTGGTTCGTAATTATACCATGGCGGTTTGGTGAGACCATATACCTTTCCTATGCATAGTGATGCTCTTAGCAAGTAGGAGGCATAGATAAAGTTTATAGCTGTAAATAGAGATTTGCGCAAACTCTCACATAAAGTTTGTTACGTACCAGAATTATGTCAAATTTAGTCGAATAGGATTTCTTTTTTAGGTAAAATGAACATGGTGGTTCTTTTGTTTTGGTTGGATCATATGGTAGAAAATCAGTCTTCACAAATAGTTTAGAGAAACATCGTATTGCAGACATTTCTGAAAGAAATAGTTAATCAGTTACATTCCGATAAAAAATTTAAATAGTACAAACGGTTCGATCGTAAATTTGCTTGAACAGTAATTGTTGAACATGTTTTTGTTATTGAGATATTAGTCAAGAAATTGCAAATTCCATTGACGCATTCGATTTCCGGACTTGCATATTCTTGAACGTTCTTTTCAACAAAGTGATGTTCGGATCCTTAAATGAAAGTCGCGTTAATTAAAAGAATTTGATTTTGGAAGTTAAATAAAATAATGTCACCTTTTACACCATGTATTACACCATTTATTACACCAATTACTAAAACGATAGCACAGACTGTTAGACCCATTTTCCGTATAATCGTTGGTATAACTTTAAGCTTTTAACCTTCTTCTTCTTCCGTATCCAGCGCAAATGCAAAGCAATTACAGTTTCGATTTATAGATTATAAGTATAAGATAGTAAAACTGCTTGTGCGTTGGTATATTCTTTTGGACAAGCAAGTTATCTGCTTAAAACTATAATCAAAATAAATGCCATGCAGCATTTATACACTGTAACGATTATTCAATACGATCAATTCTTTCTGCTAAGTTGTCAACTATTTTCGTAAAACCCTTTTTGCAGATGTTGCTGATGTAGGATTAGTAAAACCATGTTTTAAACTCGCACCTGCGCACTTGATCAATTCCAATCTCTCTCTTTTTTCTTTATTTGTATCAGTAACAACAGAAGAGAGGGAAGGTTGAGTTGCGGAATAGCGGGAGTGCGACGTGCCTAGGACTGTGAATGGGCTAAAACGCTTTTGATGCAGACAAGTGACCTTGATTTTGGCTCTGCTTCACCCTGTGACCCCTTCAGCACTTTTCCGCTTTGACTTGACAAGTTGAGAAACAATTGTCATTCCGAATTATTATCGCGAGACACTTTAAAAAAAAAATTGACAAAACAGAAAAAAATTAAAATTGTATAGTGAAATTTTTTAATAAAAACCCTCGAGGTAAAGTTGAATAAAAGTGGCCGCAAATTGGGGCGGAACGCCAGCGTCTGCCCGCCCGCCGTGCCTGGCGCCACCACAGGTGAAAAGCACGAGGGATCCGCCCACACAGACGCTCCATCACCCCTAAGGACTGGAAAAGAAATTAAGAAAAAAAATATAATTAAAAAAAAGTTGCTTCAATAACAGAAGGTGAAACCACATCTTCACCTTCTTCTCACCTGTATAAAGGTGTGTACTTTTGGCATGTTGCATGATATTTCTCCTGGTTAGACAGCTTTGGCCTTCCCCTTCTGCATGCGTATAATTTTAATAGGAAATTGGAAATTATAATAACGGCAAACTTGGCTGGAATAAGGTTACCGTAATTAATAGAAATTTATTTTTCTAAAGAGATGAAAAATATTTTTTATATAACACAACTAGCTAAAAGCAATATTTTGAGAAAATGTCTGAAACACAAATTTTTTTGTCTTTCTTAATTGTAAGATCAACACTTTGTTATAAACGACCTCTTTTGCTTACACCAACATTTGTTAAACATAAGCGAAAAAGTTTTACGCATAACAAAAGGATTACTTGAAACTCACTAATTTCTTTTATGATATTAATTTATTGTGATTATAAAAAGAAGGGCATAAATACAGACTGATGCAAACGATGTAAGTAGAATACATTGTAATTCAATATCTTATGTGTCAAAAAAACTACAAAAAAAGGTACCAAAGCTTTATTCTTACGTAGAAAAAAGAAAAATGTGTCTAAAAGTTTTTACTTAAAAATGGAAAATTTGCCATATAAGTATCACAAACTCTAGTTTTATTTCTAGAAATTGATAAAGTTTATTCTTAAATACTGTTACACCCATTCCATCTCTTTTCATTTAAACATTTTTTACATGCAAATTGCACGGTTCACACTTTATTATTTAACCATGTAAAATACTAGCAACTTATTTAATATCATTAATCACCAAACTTTTAAATAGAAATAACGCAAATAAATTAGTATAAGTATAATATCATAAAGTTTATATAAATTTAATAAGACTAATCTAAAACAACCATCATTAATCATCCAACACCTCTTCTCAAAACAACCATTTCCAGACACTGAAACCCAACCGGCATTCATCATATCGATAAATTGTTGACATGTCATTCAATTCCATTAAACAATTTTTTCCCTTTAAAAGTGACTCACCAAGATGAGAAATGCATTGTTGCAGAGAGCAACCTGTAGCTGGCCCCAACCAACTTGTCGTCTCGTTTTCTCATATCACTGGTGACGATCGAATAACAAGATCAAATGAGCTCCCTAGAGGCCACTGGAGCGTGGAAAGGGTCAGCCTCACCTGGCGCCACGGGACAGACGATCGGGGGTTCTTGTTCCTTTCCGTGCAAAACACAACAAGGTCGTCTTCGATGAGAGTGTGCGGGTGGAAAACGAGAGGAGAAACACCTCCTCACTCTATTATCACTCTAGATTGCAATTGCAATCTCTACAGAGCGGACAGCGCTCTAACTTGGACCGGGCCTGGCCGGCGCCGCGCCAAGGCCCTATACCTAAAGTGGGCGCACGCGCCACCGTGTCTCATACTGGGTCTGGCAAGCACAACAAGCGCACGTCGACCCGTTTCTCTCCACATTTCAGTTGAAGTTTGGATATTTCTAAATCGATGGTCACTTAAATTTAACATGCAGCATAAGACAACGTGAAAATATTCTAATTTATTTCCTGTTGCAACATTTTATTAGGTATGTTTCTTTTTTGAATTTTATTTTCTGTAATGGATGTTAAAATGCCTGGAATAAGATTTGTTTGTAACTTAATTCCAATCTGACCTCTAAATACTAAACCGTTAACTTTGTAGTTGGCCTTCCTGCAAAACTCAATTTATGTTGAGAGGAAAGTAGAAGTGAATGAGAATAACTCCAAATATTTTAGGCACAAGAATGGTGTTAGTTTGCTGATAGCGTCGTCATACGTCTTTTATGCTCAAGACGCCTTGTATGGCGGCGTAATCCCCGCTGAGAGGCCACTCGCCATCGTTCATATGGTAATAAGGTGCGGTAGAGCCATCTTCAACTTTCCTTATTTGCACTAACCGCGGCTTGAAGTCGCGCCAAGGCCAAGCCCCCTCTGGCACGTGGTCGGAAGACAAGAGTTTTCTTGCATATGTTTACAGTTACTTGTAACTTAATTATCATTTGAAAACAGTTACACAATTAAGATTTTACATGTATGCCAGACAACTTTTTATCTATGGAAATTAGGGCTTATTTTATTTTAGACCCAAATTCTGGGTATTTAAAAAAAAGTCGCCGTCATGCAAGTAAAAAAATTTGCAAAAAATTTACAAAAATTTACAAAAGTTTTGCAAAAATATTTTGCAAGTAATTGCTTTTTTTTTTTTTCACAAAAAATTTGCAAAATTTTATGTATTGTGCAAAAAATTTGTAAAATTTTTGTGAAATTTTTGCAAATAGTCAAATATTTTGCAAAAATTTTGTAAAAAAAAAAAAGCGGCCAATTACTTGCAAAATTTTTTACTTGATGTGCTCTACTGGAATGCGACAGTGAGTTTGTCTAATTTAAATTCTGTATTTGGAAACAAAACTAGCAGTAACGGTGCTTGAGGTATATATGTGTCTGGCGAAACCGGGCCACGTGCTTTGACAACAATTAACGAGGCTGAGAAGGAATGAATGGCAGTGATGGCGCCAAATCTTCTTCACCCGTCTGTCCCTTCTTCTCCCTATTCAACCGCGAATCGAGGATGGGGTGCTTAAGGGTACGCATTTATTGCGGCAACAAACTGATAGTCAATTTCCACTCAAAAGGTTAATCAACCTGAGATAACGTAATCTAAGGAGTTTATTTTTATTTACTAAAAACTTATTTTTATAAGTGATTTTTTTAAGAAAAAAAGTTTTAGGTGATTAATAAGGGATTATGAAACTGCTTTTTGTGGTTGACTAAAATTTAAGTGAATCATAAATACTAGAATGGGGAGGGTAGGAAAAGCGCTCGGAAAAATGAGGAGGGGTCAACCGTGTCTCCGACGGGCGACAGAATGGCGAAGTCAGCCGACGCCTCATCACTGACGCCTCCTGGCGGATCTCAGCTATTGGTTCATTTTGAAAAAGAAAGAGCAAACTAGAGCATGAATTTCGAGTAAAGATAAATTTCGATGCAGTTGGTGACATGTTTTTCAAGTTTTATTTTTCTTCTACCTAAACTAAATTTCACGCTAAATGGGGTAAATTTTTCGTGTAAGTAATTTTTTTTTCTAAATATTTTTGATTTCGCTAGAACGTTTATAACAAGGTCATATTTTGTTTAAATTCAATGCACTTCGACTTTTTACCAGATGACTTTTTATTAGAATTTTGAATCATATTAATTGCCATTTTCTTATCACTGGTAACTTTTAATAAGTTAACTTAATCTTTTATGAATTTTTTTTCCATTACACTTAATGGAATATGAATTGAAATTTTACTAGTTATGTAACTATCGAAATTTTATTTTAGTGCATGCAGGGGAATAGGTATAGCTACAGGCAGGCTACATTCAATTTTTGATCTGGTTTTTGATCATAATTTAAATTCACACTTTTGATAACTTTTAGACCTGGTATATTTCTATAATGAGCAAGCACTAAACACTCTTCTTGATTTCAGAATTCACTAAATCATGAAATCCAGTTGGTTCCTTCTTCTCATCAGCACTACATGCATGGCCTTCTCTGTCGAAGGAGGACCACGAGCACGGCTTCGTCACAGAGCATCATCAGACTCAACTACATCATCATCTAACGATTTAATAGCCGCCCCAACACGGCCTTCACCAGCTCGAAGAAATGCACTCGCATCAAACGATCCAGAAGCACGGAGAACGCGTCATCGGCCGCCTAAGGTCGGTCTTCCGCCGTTGCTGATGGAACAGAACGGTACAAAACGTCGTGGTGAATTTCCATTACGGGAATCACGTGATCGCATTTTAGAGTCGAGTAAACGTGCTCTTATCATCACCAAAAAGAACTACTTAAAAAAAGATTGGTGTAAAACCGAACCACTTATACAAAAGATACGTGAAGATGGATGTCTAACCCGTACAGTTGTTAATCGGTTTTGCTACGGACAATGTAATTCTTTTTATATTCCGAAAAATGCAAAACAAGACATGGAGTCTACGGCGTTCAAGTCGTGCGCATTTTGCAAACCGAAACGTTACACGTGGATCACTATTACGTTACGTTGCCCAGGAAGGAATCCTCCGTTTAAAAAGAGGAAAATTCAAAGGGTTAAGCAATGTCGTTGCATTGCTGAAATATTGTCGTGAATTGGATTTTATATTTACATTTTTTCATTCCACATCATATTGACTCTGGGAACTGAAACGGCGAATTGACTTGTTTTGTCTGTAACGTACAAAAATCATCAAGTGACTTGATAAGTCAATTTTTTTCATGTTACATGTAAATAGAAAGCAGCGTGTGAAAATATTAATCATTGAGTAATAAATTTTATAATATTTAATAAAGTTAATTTTTCATTTTGACTTGTTTGGTTTTAATAGTATTTTTTTTAAAGTTGGGTTTAACGTATTGTTCATTATAACAACTTTATTATTCCACAACAACAATATTCATTTTTGAGGGATCCTACATATATCGTATATAGTGTCTATACACTATATATACCCATGTGGCACAAACTGTTTTGTTTGCTTACACAGAGTCACTTGTCTATGGAAATAATTTGAATTGTTGACCTTACTAGGCCAGTTTTGTTACATCAACTAATTAATTTAGTTGTGTGAACAAAAAAATTGGTTATTAGACAGGACGTGTAGGCATTAAACAGACTGCCTATGCATCAAACGTATTTGGTTGGCAGGACCAAATTGTTGGTTGATATAGCTAGAGTGTGGCCAACCAAATAAATTTTGTTGCCATTACCTATTGCGTTTTCTGAGTGTACAGGCAGATACAGCAAGAGGAAACGTGACATAAAATGGACACAATTACAAACAATCATAACGCATTAAAGAAAAAAAATTTGAAAAACTGTCAAGTAGAGTAGTAAACCACCAAATACATAATTCATCAAAACTAAGACAAATCTCTCAAAAGCAAGACGCAACCTTTAAGCTTCTTCCAAGTAAAAACATGCACTACACCAGTGGGAATAACAAAAGAAATTCTCCAAAGTTGACCTTTGCAAATTACAATGTGGATTGCCGCCACTCTATTTTTCTTTATCGCCTCCACAACTAGATCAAGCCTTTCTAGTTTTTTTTTTCTTGTGACTCACGACCCATTCCAACAAGGAATTTCTTAAACCGCTTTGCGGGGGATGAGTTGCACCCTCTTTCTTCTTACAATTTCCCATACACACGTGTCGGCCAAAGATCAAACTCTTTATCACATCCTGCTGCACCGCACATGAAGCCTACGGGAAGTGAATGCGTATGACGTCACATCATTAAATGCCCCACCTCTTATAACCCTGCTCACTCTTCTCCCTGGGGGTTGGGTGGGCTCAGGCGGTTGAATGGCGCCACACACGCCGACGCCTGTCAATGAACAGTCGCTAGTGAAACAAAAGCCCGTGTGATAGTCAAATTGTAACATGGCAATGAATAGGCCTGGTGGGATATTTATCAAAATTGGTGCGCACATTTCTAATGGCTCCTAATGGAGTGTGGCAACCTTTGGTCGGTACTCAATTCATTACGTGCAAAGCAAGGGGAGGGGTAAAACGAGGTAATTTCAGTAAATACACAGTATGGGGTGAGCCTTGTGGGCAAAAGTGGCCGCGCCAACCAAAGGTCGTTTCTTGCCCTTGCTTTGCAGTGGTGCAGCCAGTCAGGCGTCTATGAAAGTGGGGAAGGTCGAGTCCTTAACACCACTTAAGTCACCATATCAAAAACGATTTGAGCCTCTTCAATGGAAACTGGAGATGAATGCCTCTGTATTCAAGGTTTTCTTTTTACTTTAAATTTTGTAATATTTGTACTATAAATTTTAGTTCATGAACAGGTGAGGGTTTTAGTGGTCTTTTTGCAATTTATTTGTCCCTTGGGGTCGTGGGGGTCGGTGTGTGCTTCTGGGCCGGCGCCAGCTCCGTCGACGCGGCACCAGAAGGGCGCGCACGACGGTGAAATTACGAAGGTTTTAAGTTTGATGAATCAGTTTAATCGCGCGGTTCCAGATTGAAGGGTATAAAGAAGATAGAGAAATTACCTTTAAACGGTTTAAAAAATTTTTTATCAAGTTATGTAACTTTTTTAGGATTTTTAAAATTTTGTACTTTCTTCTTTGCACTAATTTCCAAATATTGGAGTTGCTACATAATAAAATTCTACAAGTTACATTTTTAAATAGAATTCTACTAATAAAATAAAATCTAAAATAATTAAATAAATAATTCAAAAATACACAATTGAAGGCTTGGTACACCATTGCTAAAGATTGAAAATTATTCATCAAAGTCAAAACAATTTATTTTTGCAGCGCAATAGCTGTATGTGAATTATAATCTCAACTTCAACTCATAAGATAAGATGTTTGACACCAGGTGACAAGAGATGCAGACTCTACAAAACATGCGTTCTTATCACCAACATACATCAAAGACAACTGATGCCTGGATGGCGCCTAATTCTGTTCTATAGTCTAAATGAAAAAATAAAAGATAAAGTAGTTTGAATGAAAACAATTCGAAAAACGACAGTTTGATGCTCGATTCAAATCTTTCTCATCCCTGGATGGCGCCTCCCTTCTTGGAATATCCCTGTCGCCTCCTCCCCTCATATGAGAAACATTCCATGAAATGAAGGGTGACACATATCGACTTCGACTAGATGGAGAAGGGGAGGAGAAAGGGCCTTCATTTTTCTGTTCCCACCCTCGCCCCTAGATGTTGTTATGTCTAGCATCCCTCTTTTGCCGCTCGTTTTGTCCTCTCAGACCACGCAATCAGGACCCCATTGTGTGCGGAGAGCACGTATACACATCTGATGCCCCCTCCTTCCTAATCTGGCGTCGCGTCACCAGTCGCCGTCATGCAGTGCTGACGCCGCTTGGTCTGCACTATTCTTGGGAGAAAAATGACCGAGAATTGTCGCTTTACACGTAATTCGCTACTCGACCGATTTTTATCTTATTTTAAAAAAATGCCCTAGTTTAGACACTGGGACACAGACGCCAGTCAAAAAAAATTTTCTTAATCAGACTAATGATGATTAGATGATGTTGCTAACACTTTCAAGAATTTCAAATGTTTCATCTTTTTTTGTTGCATGTTATTTTGGGTTGGTCAAACGTGCGTGCCGGTGTTCTTGAAAAAAAGATTTATTTTATTCATTTATTTTACTAAGAGGATTACTTTTTTGTTCAATACTTCTCACGTATAAAAGTTTTTAATCTTTCA
>JAQGAS010000349.1:0-58755 GCA_034686365.1 Pachymerium ferrugineum | reverse complement strand
TTTCGCACAAAGTCAGTTCTCCGGGAATTGAAGCTTTTCTCACTACTAGCCGACCCGGATTGAGCGACTCTTACACGTAAGCGCAGTTCAATTACGTCATACAATACAGAATAAAGTTTATTGCTCTAACTATTCTTTTTACTAACTGCCAATAGACGGCGTTTTATTTATTGCCATTTCATAGTACATTTTGTCAATCAGCCTAAAAATAGACATATCAATGTGATATGCAATTGAATTTTCTTCAAAGGATACATCAGAAAATGAATTTTAAATAAATGGTTTTAAATTGTTTCAATTTTTTTAGAAATCCATTTTATAACGGGATCTGATGTATCGTGTGGAGAAATTAAATACCACGTTAATATGTCTATCTCAAATATTTAAGAGTTATTGGGAAAAAACTCACGTTATTGAGCCTAACTCTATTAACTCCTTATTATTTTAAAAATTTTAATTTTTAATATAGTCATAAGCGTAACTCTAAATATTTTTAAAATAATAATATAGGAGTAGATAGGCTAAACCCGAACCCGAGATCATCCACTAGAAAAAGCAGACACCCCCTAACTACTCGGCCACCACAAAGAAATGAAAAATTGTTTTATATAAAAGTAACTACAGTTTCATTTCTCTTTTGAAACAGAAAAATGGCTATTACGGCACATGGACCCTACCTGGGGGCATTTTTCTCGGTTTTAGGACCTCAATTTTATTAAAATTAAATGTTTTTTACGAATGATGATGCCCAAAATTATAAAACCTAAAATAAAACCATTTCCCCCTAAAATGTGGGATCCCTAATCGCGTGAGAAGAATGAGAATTTATAAATCCGCCACTGCGCACTAGTATCCACACAACAGTAGCAGCTACTGAACTAGCTGCTAAAGAAAACTTTCGAGCTTGAAGAAACCAAATTCACAACGCAACTTAAGATACTATTTTTGCTGTTTATCGTGTTTTAAAAAATTATTAAAATTTCATCTTTTTATCACTAAAATATACTCCATCTTGGATTTTGGGGTTGAAAGTTATGTTAACTTCCTACCATTACATGGCATCAAGCAGAAACACCCTGTTTCCCAAGCACAAATTGTTAAAAACAAGTTATTTTATAGTAGAAGTTTTTATGTTTTTGTAGTAGAAGTTGTGAAGTTTTCTAAAACTATTGTTATAGTAGAAGTTGAAGTTTTTTGTGAGGGAGAAATTAATTTTTTTGAGGACGAGAAATTAAGTTTTTTGTGAAGAAGAGAAATTAAGTTTTTTGAGCGGGGGAAATTAAGTTTTTATGTGTGGTTAAAATTTAAGTTTTTTTTGTAAAAATTTGAAAAAAATCCAAAGGGTAACCCCTTCGGATTTTTTCAAATTTTTACAAATCCATTTTTAACGGAATCTGATGTAGTTTGAGGAGAACATTCGATTGATTATCACATTGATATGTCTATCCCAAATATTTACAAAGTTATAAGCAAAAATAGTCCGTGTTTGTAGGTTTTTTTACTTATTACCTTAAAACTACTCAACGTAGAGCTTTGAAATTGTGTGCAATCGAATTTTTATCAAGAAATACACCAGAATTCATTTAAAAAAAGAGACACTGAGACAGACCAACAGTTACTTACACAGAAAATGAGAACACGATTCATGAGGAAGGATCTTCCAATAGGTAACCGGTAGTGACTTGGACGCTAAACGTGTGTGTCGATTCGATATTCCTGCATCCTGTTGAGCAAGTCAGTCTCATTACATCTTCTCATCAATTTAATAGTTGAAGTGATTCATTGCGGTGTCAGGTTCTTTAACCAAATGACTTGTCCCATATGAAATAACAATTTAACCTCTTAAAAACAATTAAGGTTGATTAATATATTTTAATCGGTACAAACCTAAAAAGTGATCCATTTGAAGATCTAAATCAGCGTAGGAAGGCAGTTGAGAAATTCCAGGTAGTCCAAAATAGATAATATTCTGAAATATGAATCAGAATATGAAAATGAATAAATTGTTACTGTTATAAATAAAATGTTACTCATTAATTAATGAGTAACGTATGTACATTATTAATATTTTCATTTTTGTATATTAAATATATATATACAAAATGATAGAATTGGCGTACGTATCTTATGATGGCCTTCTTCAACATTTGAACATCTCAAAACGGGTTTAGATAGAAAGTGAGTGAGTGCAATACATATATGTCACCCTTTGATGCTATTTAATAGTAATAATTTCGTTATAAATTTTTGTCAACCAAAAAATTAATGCGTAAATGATAATCGATTGCTTATAGATAATATTTGGGAGATTTGCAGTAAAGTTTTTCATTCTAGAATCTCCGTTGTAACTAACAAAAATATGTAAAACGATTCATTTTTTCGTTTATTTTAAATTTTTTTAAAACCAATTGGATAAAATTTTGGACCTAAATTAGATTCTCTTCAAGTTTCATCTATTTGTCTATACCTCTTATCTTGCACATGATCTCAATTCAGACGTATCCCTAATTTTAACATTCCCATTACACTTTCAACTAATGGACCCGGTAACGCCAGAATCCATTAACCCAACAAAGTCCCGATTCAAAAAAATGATTTTTATTGAGCCAAAATTTCACAACTTAATGATACATACTGTATGTAAAAAGATATAAGTAAACATTTAATAAGTACGAATTAAATGTTCAAATTTGGCACGCGTATAAAAACACTAGCGTAACTTTAATAAACATTTTTCCGTCTCCTTCGCCTTTTCTTTTTCGGCGAACTCCCACTAGGTCCCAGGTGTTTGTTTTTTATGTGACACTTTAAATTCCCAGCGTACGCCGATGCATATTCGCAATGCGGACACTTAAATGGCTTATCGTCTGTCTTAACCATTCTTCGATTAGCTCCATCCTGGTAATCGCTTGTAATTTCCATTGGCTCTGAAGGCGGCGCTGTTATTAGCTGCCTCTTCAAACCATCCTTAGTAACCAAATGCAAAAAAACTTTTTTCCCACTAGAGGCCGGCAATGGGTTAGCCAACTGCGAAAAATTATGAACTTTAACCATATGATCTCTAGCAGTATGAATACTAGTCTCGCATGAACAACATAAACCACATCGGAACTGTAAAACCACTTCCGGTAACTGCCAGTCGTGTTTCTGATGCCGGTGGAAATAAAGTAGACGTAAATTCGTGTTCATAAAATCACATGCACCACATTTGTATCTGTAAACATTTAACTCAGTATCCCAATGTAAAATATCTCTATGATGTCGTAATAAATGACTCGCTTTCCCCTGAATCGTGAAAAATACGCACGAACAAGTGAAACAGTGTAACACGTCTTTCTCGCAATCCCGATCCCGGCCAAAAATCGGATCCCATTCTTGCGTAATCTCAAGGGGGCGCTTTATTGGAACAATTTTCTTTGTCGAGAATGTCAACGGTTTGTTCTCCTCGTACTTGTACCTCTCTATATCGTCAGCTGTAACGGAATGAAAAATGGGGAAAAAATGATTCACTTGTCCAAACATGACGCACATTAAACTTCCATCTGTTTTGACCACCCCCTTACGGCAGTTACTATCAACATGGAATTCAATGTGGCAGAACCCGTTTTGCACTAACAGATCTGTATAGTTTTTCATTCCATGAAGGACGTATAAAACTGGGCTTGGATAGTTTAAACTTGATTTGAATCGGACTACGATCGAGTCAGAGTTCCCATTTTCTTTTGACGGTTGGATTAAAGAGACGAGGCCGTCGACACTTACGTGTTCAGCTGTAGATGCTCCCGTTTTAAATATTACCAATTTCCGTTCTCGTTTGTCCTTCGTATTGTTGCTTTCGTCGTCTGAGTAATCGTCTTCGTCTTCGTCGTCGTCGTCATCGTTTTCGTCTAATATCGTTGGAGTGCATTCTATCATTTCCGGTGGACCTTCTACTAATTGCACTATGTTGTTGTTGAATTTCTCGTCTTTCTCATCTTCTGTTGTTTCCGGTTTGTTTTCTTCTTCGAGTTTTATTTCGGGTGTTATTTCTTCTTCCGGTTGATTTTTGTTTATTTCTGATGGAATTTCTACAACGTCTTTCGTTTCGTCGGCCGATTCGGTATCAGGGCTTTCGTTATTGTCGTCATCAATCGCGATGATGCTACCACTGTCGTCATCGTCGTTTGCATTGAGCGTTGTTGTTGCGTTTTCATTTGGGAGTTCTAAGGGTGTTGATTGTTCGTCGTTAGAGGATTCTTGTTTGCCACTCACTTCGATTTGAGATGGGGTGAATTTTTTCATTTTGCAGAATTGGCGGCAAAGCATTAAAATATCATCCATTTGGAATAGCCATCCGACCTTTGAATGAATAAAAAAAAAATATTTTAGGGTATAATTGCTCTTTTCAAACATTAATGCTACATCCGATCCTGGATTCTGCCTGCAGTGGCCAAACAGCCAATACGACTGCTATTCTCCAAAATTGAGAAGTGGATGTGGAAATTAAAAAACAGTACCGTAGTCTTCAACTACTTTTACTTTCTTTCAATTAGATAAAGCAGCAAAATTTTAAATTTTAAGCAGCTTTGGCCACTGGCAGTTACGGATCTAGAGCAGGATTAATTCAATTGATATGGTTCTTCTCATTCTCTAGTCTTGGTTCATTCCAGTGCTCACTTGATAAATAGTCGATACAGTGTCTTTTCTGATTCCAAGTTTCCCTGTGTACATGTAATGAAGTACAATTTCAACAGCTCGAGCATTGATGTAAGATGGTAGGACAACGGTTTGATGGGTATAGTTTTCGGGCTTCATAAAAAATGTTTTGAAAAACCGGCTTCGAGCTGCTAATACGACACTGTGGGCCTAAAAATTAAAAATAGTTGTTTTCCTCTTTTAAATTCAAAACTTAAAACAAAATAAAACTTGGATAAAATAATCATGTCATACAATATTATACCTTAAATAAAATCCCTTCAGTATTTTGAAGTCCTACATTCGGAACTCGAATGGAAATGTCGCAGCACAATCCACGAACTCGCAGATCATTCAACGCTTTACACAGATTGTTCGAGTGGTTTTCTCCTTGAAAAATTGTAACTCTTCCTACACAAAAACAAAAATCTCATAGTAAAAATTTTCAATGAAACGTCTCAAAACCTACTAGAACTCCCTCTCGATACGTGAACTAACGAGTTTTCACCCAAATCAGATTCATTAACCTCCATTTTCTCCCCGCAATTATTTTTCACCTCAGAACAAATAGATGGCGGGAAAACAGACGGCACGGCCGTTTTTTTCAATATTTTACTAACAAAACCTACAATAAAAAAAATATAATTTTTGTAAATAACTAAATAAAACAAGAGAAACCTTCGCGATAATCTTCAGGTTTGAAATGAAGATGACAGAGCAAATCACTCGTTCTCGGCTGCCACGACGTGCCAATTCTTGGATAAGCTGCTCTGAAAAATTAATATTAAACTGTTAAACACAGTTTAATTTCAATAAGTCAAATATACAAACTTGATAATCGTTTTTCTCCACAATAACCAGAGCGGGGTATCATTAGGAAACTGATTTACACCTATTTGGGTACATCCCGGTATAATACATTGCTGTTGTGACATTCTTTTCCTCCATTGACGATTCTTGTGGAAATCTAAAGTCTTAACTTGAATTAGAGAAATAAATTTCGAGATTTAATTGAGTGGTTAAGGGTTCAAAACTCTCACCCTTTTGCAGCTATCACAATGTTGAGGCGGCTTCGGCGCGCCATTACTAAATTTGAATAAAAAGATCTACCACAAATTTAAATAATATACTTATGCGATAAATTTGCTATTAATAAATAGAAATTGTTTTTGGTTTGTTCTTTTAATTCAGTGACGCTTATAAAGAACAAAAGAAATCAGAGATTTTAAAGCCGAAAACTCTCACCAGACGGCACGTCTAAACTAATATGGCTCCCTCCAAGTAAACTAGGTCAACAGAAGATACTATCAAGTAATGTAAAATATAATTTATTTAAACAAATGGAAACGAGTTAACTTATCTTTTATTCTGCAGTAAAAATGCGTTTCGCTCAACTTGTTATGGGTCCCGCAGGAAGCGGAAAATCGACTTACTGTAGTAATTTAGTACAACATGCACAAGATGCACGCCGAACAATTAGCGTAGTCAACCTCGATCCAGCAGCAGAGCAATTTAATTATGAAGTTATGATAGATATTAGAGAATTCATACAACTAGACGACGTTATGGAAGACGAAGAATTAACGTATGGTCCGAACGGAGGTTTAATTTTTTGCATGGAATACTTCTTAGACAACATAGAAACGTTTAAAGAACAACTCGAAGACGGCTCGGACGATTACATTTTATTCGATTGTCCAGGTCAAATTGAACTGTACACTCACATGAACGTAATGAATCGATTGATTGAATTATTACAATCCTGGAACTTCAGAGTTTGTGCAGTTTTTTTACTTGATTCACAATTTATGGTGGAAACGAGCAAATTTTTCTCGGGGACTTTGACCGCTCTATCTGCTATGGTTAATCTGGAGGTTCCTCAAGTGAACGTTTTAACCAAAATTGATTTACTGAGCAAGAAATCGAAAAAGCAACTGGAAAGATTTTTGGAAGCAGACACGCATATGATATTAGAAGACGAAAGGTTGACGACTAATTCAAAATGGGAAGAGAAATATTTCAATTTGAGTTTAAAGATCGGGCAGATTGTCGATGATTTTAGTATGGTCACTTATATCCCGTTGGATGTGACGAAAGAGGAAAGTTTTCATGAGTTATTGCAAATGATTGATAGTAAAATTCAGTTTGGGGAAGATGATGAAGTAAAAGTAATGGATTTCGATGAAATTAGCCCGGAAGATGAGGGGTTTAATGAGTGAATCTAAATGTTTTGTAAAATTAATATTTTGTTAGTTGTGTTATTTGCTATACGCTGAGTTTCTCTTGTCAACAATTATTTTTTTAAGGATTTGTACTAAAAGTCTTTAATAAATGTTAAACTAAGATTCAGAGATGCGAGTCAGTTCAATGTCTCTTAAACACAAATAAAATTAAAAAACCAGTTACATTGTGGTTTAGTTAACTCTTGAGATTAATTTTTAACGGCTCAGAACCATCCGTACTCCATAATTTCTTTTCTCTCGAACATCGAAAAGGCGTGGAAAACTTAAATTTGTTTTATTTGAATTTTAAGTCAATTTTCAACTGAATTTATAAACTGGTTAATGCGAAACACCATTATCCAAGCATTGTCAAACATTACATTTATGCACTTCACGTATATAACTCACATAAACTAAAAATATAAAGTACATAATTTCAATTTTCCTAATCCACGATAAAAATGACAATTACAGCCCAACGCACATTAATAATTTTTGATTCTTTCTTACAATTTTGCAATTAGGTGATATAACACTAACATTCTTGAATGCATTAGTAATACTAATCCTTATCTCGTGCAGTTCCAATTTCGTTTAGTTGGGTGATTTTTACTAGTGTATGTCTGTACCCAATCCCGTGGTTTTACCAAACATCGTTTCCTTGATTCGTTTGAACTTTACTTCATTAGACAAGTCATCACTGGAATATATTTACAAATACAAACCTATAAATTCTGAATGAAAAATCAAACCTTCCAACCAAAGTTTCATTCACATGCACATCGCGTTTTTTTTGCAGTTTCCCATTAATAACATAATGGTCCAATCTGAACTCCTAAGATATTTAAAGAAATTAGGATAAATATTAAGAACTAAAACGCTCGAAAAACCTCAAAACTCTTCGATTCGAGAATTTGAATGTTATCACAACTGGTACAAGAATTTACATCATCAACATCATCTTCGTAAATCATTGTCGGTTTTATGGGAAGCAAAAAATAATAATCGGCTCTTAATTCCTTAAAATATTTTAAAATAATTTTTCAAAATCGAAATAAAGGCGGTGCCTAATACTTCAAAACTCTTGGATTGATATTTCGTCATCATTGTTATGCAATGAAATTTCTCGCGTACCAATTTATTCATTTCAAATCTTGTTTTTAGGGTTGGAAGGAACTGTGTTCTAATTTCCATACGTTCATACACTATATAAGTATAAGTGATTTTATAAAAAATTAAAATTATCTACAATTTATATCACCTGAATTCATATTGAGGATTATGAGTAGAGAATGTGAATGAGAAAACAATTCTGAATTAATAGCGTCGTCTAGTGAGAAAAAAACTGACTTCCCAATTCACTAATTTTGTATAAAAAATGAAGTGGCATGACACTTGATGCATAGTCGTTCAAAGCGGCAATCAAAACTTGAGTCCCGCACAGAAAATTCCATCTCTTTTCCCGATTTTTCGATTAACTATATTTCAAATATTTTTCAATTTTCTAAATCACATTATAAGTATTATGGTCAAATATTAAAAGCGACGATTGGAATTTACAAAACCGTGACCAACTTGTTAAAAGCGCCGCCGGATCGCTTCACTGCATAACAGTTTTTCTGATGAATGCGCTTTTCCGCTTTTCTATATGAATTGTGTATAAAGAAACGCTTTAACGTATTCTTTTTGGTTGTCTGTCTTACATATTACTTTTGCTAAATTATGCCACAACACTTATATGTCGCATTCGGCATGACGAAAACGACAGTTTGGTTTGGATCCTAAGTGAGTCCACGAAGACAGGCGTAATGTTTGCGAGCGTTTAAAAATGAATTTTTGTTAGTTCCTATACTGCTGTTTTATAGCTTCTAACCGATAATTAAAATTATTCGATAATTTAATTTTAATTCGTTTAATGGGACCGTTGAGTTGAATGACATTACGGTTTAGGATTTGTATTTTTAAGTACTTAATGGTGCTGAACTTGTATTAAATTGGTTAAATCATTCAGTAACTATTAAAGGTTGGTTTATTTACTTTTAAATTTATTGGCTTAATATTTAATTCTTTGCCAATGAAACGAAATCGGAGCTGTTGAAACACGATCGTGAAAAATTAGGCCTTGTTCATTTGTAATGAATACGGAATTGTTATAGGCCAAACAACTTCTGAAAAAAAAATATTTTATATTTTTTTGTATTGATATTTTCCAGCATTTTTTCACTAATCGGTCTATTTTTTTTAAAAATCTATATAATTTTAAACGTTGTTTAAGGGATCGCTTGAAACAAAATTTTATATTGCGAAAAACATCACAAGAGAAATTATGGGTTTTTACCTTCATCCAACACGAGATCAGAACACACGCGAAACGTTTTTAGAAACTGCCCTGTTGTTGTTAGACGAAGTTGGAGAAAACTGCTAACCATCACTACCATATGTTTAAAAAATTTAATCAATCTTAATTAAAATTGTAGCGTGAAATTACGTCAATTATACCGGAGCTCGGAAAACATTCACGAACTGACTCGACTAGGTTATCTACTGCTGCTAAAGTGTCTTCCTGTTTTGAAAAAAAAGATGGAATTCTGTTCTAAGTACGTTAAGGCAATACAACATATTTTACAATCCACTTAATTTGGAACAGGAGAATAAATAATTTGAATGGGCTACAACTATAATTGCAATATACATATGCGGTGCTACCTATTAAATGTTATTTATTTATTTAATGTGCAATTATTGATATTACCAAAGTATGTGTTGACATGTACATCATAAGGTTGTGAAGTCTTTCCAAAAATTCTTTAATTATTTCTGACGGTTTAGTTATGTCGATTTCGTCGTTACGATAAATCCGTACTGACATCCATTCCCATTTTCGAAAAAATCTATTATGAATGTAATTAGGTTAAGCCTGAATAATTCGTAAACCAAAAGTCGATGCAGAGAAGTCGACTGTTCTTTTAAAAGACATAGTCGTCTGCCGGGCAAAAGAACCTTCACCTACGTATGCCCGAATAATGCACACTTTTAGCCATAATCCCAAGTCCCTAGACTGGGAAATTATTTACACCCAAATTAGATAGCTTGTAACCGATAGTCAAAAAAGTTTTTTTTTCCCTTTAAGTATCAGTTAAACAAATAAATGCTTGCAAAATAGAATTATGCAACATGAAGGATATGTCATGAGTTATCGAAACAACTACAGCTTCTCCAATGTAGTCATTACCAACTTCTGAAGACGATGACTTTAACAGATTCAAGAGCTGATCATACAATCCCTGATAAAATTTATAAATGTAAATAAAAGTTTTTAGAAAATGCAAAACAAAATACTTCAACAACATGGACAAAATAATCGTTGTAAACTAATAAAACTCCAGTCACTTGAGTAGCTCCTCCAAATTTTGTGTTTTTTACATCTTGTTCTAGCCGTTCTTAATAAAAAAATTTTAATGTTTTATCTGACAACATTTGCAAAATTCTTACGTGCAAATTGATCATGAATTTCTTTTAATTGATGTTTTCCCGTGTATATTAATCTGTGGAAAATATTCTTCTAAAGAAGACAAATTGGAATATAGAAAAGGACTAGTTTATACATTTAGAAAATAAAAACCTTAGTTCCTTCTTTCTCTCGTTTCTCATCAATAGCATCTAACATGGATTTTCGTTGTGGTTCCAAAACAAATCCCCCCATCTCGACTTCTGTATACTTCCTGGTCTTCAGTTTGGGTCTAAAGCTTCCACCGCTTCCAGTCTTACTACTACCCGCCATTTTTGCCATATTTTGACGCCAGGAGTGTTGCCAGGGAAATGATTGATGACATCAAAAAGTAAGTAAAAAGAGAAGAGGGCACTTTTTCTTTTATTTACTTCTGACGTCATCCTAGAACAAAAAATTCATTTTTCATTCCTTTCCAATTTTAGAATAATGGGGGGAAGGTAAAAATTTGTGTGGATAAAGTGGTTGGGAAGACGTGTATTCTGGTAGAAATTCAGTTTGTTCCCACAACTCTTTCCCAATGAAAAGTCTGATAGAAATTTAGCACGGTCATTTTCATTTTCCTTTCCATTTTTTATTTTCCAACCTTGTTGTTATATCGTGGTCAAAGTGACGGCATGGAATATAGTTGTTTAAAGCTAAGTTGTTATAGGCTAAGTTGTTAAAAGCGACGCCTGGATGGCCACAGCTCGCTTCACTGTATAACAATGATGAACTCGCATATTCGATAAATTTATATTTCATACAAAAGATGAATTATTTCACGATTTAGCGTCCACCCAAGATACTCCAAGGTTACAATTTTACAGAGACACTTTGAATAAGAAAAAAAAGTACTTTAACAAAATACACAGAAGTCTAAAACTTTCTGTGGATAAACAGGAAGTCACAATTGCATTTTAAACACAGTCTAATTCTCATTCAATCAGTTCACAAGTTACGGAGTTTTCAAGTGCAAATCAGAGAGGAAAGTAATCAGAGAAACTTTGTATTTGAGATGTTTGCCGCACACTTGTTTATTCATTGATTAAATTCTGAGACATTTATTAATACTGTAACCGCTTTGATCCTTTTGGTGACTTGACTTGACAGTAAAAACCAAAGGTTTTTATCTTAAACATGAATTTAAACATCAATTCATTTCTACAAAAACTTAACTAACACACAAATCAAAATTCCTAACTTGTAAACCCAATAAAACTATGTCCTACATATCAAATAGTACTAAAACCTTACTAAAATTGCTAAGGTAAGGACCAAGTAAGTGTGTTGCATTCTATGTGGACTATACTTTGGCGTTCCTTTTTTATCTCGCAACTTTATATTGCCGGACTTCAATGCTCACTTGACTTCAATTTACAATGTGCTGTTTTTGTTTATTATATTTATAACTACATAATATACTCAGGCTTTAATTTTTCGATCCTCAAGATTATAATTAGCAACAACTGATTGCAATAAGAAATGTCTTTCACATTGGTTTCTTTTCGAAAATCTTTCTTAGTACGTAAAAAATATTTCATTAATAAGAGCTGGTATCCAGTTAAGAGAAACCGCACAAAAATTTATAACGTCCAACAATTTATTATGAAAAGATCAAAATTGCCACTAGATGGCGCCATTTTGTAATCATCCAGTGGCTATTCCATTCCCATTCTCCGATTGGGGGTGACGTGTCAGTTGTTTACAAATGGCAACTACACAGCAGACGGAAAATCCCGACAAGAGTAGATCTGATCGACAGATTTCAACAAATCCCTTATCCAAAAAATTAAATAAAGTGCTGGAATGCCGTTTGGAGAATGATAAGGTACATTTTCTTCCAAATAACACGAAATACTAACCTTACTTAACGCATTTAAAACACTAGGATCTGCTAGATGCTCTCAAAGCTCTGTCAACATTATTCACGGAAAACAATCCACGTACTAGGCGAGATCTTAGGAGTCAAATTGAACGACGTAGTTTAGCGATTAATGAAGAATTTGTGCAGAATTTTAAACAAGTTGCCGAGGTACTTAATAAAAAAATGTGTAAATTAGAATCAAATTAATACTACAACATTCCAGCAACTTGATTCGGTCTACAAAGATGTCTTGGCAATGAACAACTGCTGTCGGGAAATGTCGAGCAAACTTCAGACTACCAAAACGCAAACCCACGATTTGATTAATCAAACAACTCAATTAAAATCTGACAGGTAATATTTGTGGGCATCAAATATCAAATATAAATAATCTAATTTTTCTCCTAGTCAACGGCTTCAAATGCGACAAGAAATTGCAACAGCATTTTTAAAAACCTTTCAACTACAACCGGAAGAAGTGAAAAGCCTACACGGAACTAGAGAGTCAACGATCGACGATAACTTTTTCTTAGCTTTAAAACGAGTTAAACAAATTCACGATGACTGTAAAGTACTATTAAGATCAAACCAGCAAACTGCAGGGTAATAGTTGAAATTATTTAATAATTACTTAAGTAAATTTTCTTCCTTTTAAAAAAAATCAGATTAGAAATTATGGAATCAATGGCTTTGCATCAAGAAACAGCCTATGAACGATTATACCGATGGACCCAAAGTATACGAAATTTAAACGGGGCTATTAAAGCTTCATATAATAATTTAAAAAAATAATTTTAAAGGTGAATGCCGACTTCTGACAACAGATTCTCTGGATCTAGGTTCAATTCTATGCCAAGCTGTTAAAAATCTTCAAGATAGACACGTTCTTTTTCAGTAAATTAAATTACCCATTAGAACAAATTCAAAATACTACATTTAAATATCTAGATATGCCATTGATGAATTCGCAACAGCCCGTAGAGCAGCAGTAGTTCGGGATTTTATAGATGCCTTAACAAGAGGCGGAGGTATTCCAACATACTGTATATGAGTAATCTTCGATACCCAAATGCGGCAAATGAAAGGGTGGGAAATTACAAACAAATCTCATTGCATAACAAATTCCTCCTCCTCTGTCGCTTGACGACGCTACGCCAATTTCCGGTTTCACTTTTGGCCTTTGTCATGTCGTTTTGGGTATCGAAGTGACTCATACAAGTTACTGAACATTGAATGATTTCAGGTCCTGGTCGAAATCCCCGTCCAATCGAACTTCATTCCCACGATTCGCTCCGCTACGTCGGTGATATATTAGCCTACCTTCACCAAGCTACTGCTTCAGAGAAAGAACACTTGGAAGCTTTCACCAAAGACTGCGTGCCTTCTATTGAACTAACGGAATCAATACAAAAAGCATTAGGGCATATAATGGAAGGTGTTTGCAGACCCCTTAAAATGAGAGTAGAACAAGTGATCATCTCTGAAGCCGGAGCCGTTAATCTGTATAAATTAACCAACCTACTCAAGTTTTATCAGCAAACGATAGAACAAGTGCTTCCAATTGAAACTTCAGCACTTTTATCAAACATTCATGAGCTTCATGTGTTAGCTCATAAAATGTTTTTTAATAACCTGAATTGTCATGCTGGAAAACTTATGGAAAATGTTAGTAGTAATGACTTTGAACAATATTCAAGGATTTAAATAAGTTTTTTTTTCAAAAAACAGATTGAACTGCCACCGTCGGATTTGGGTCCAACTGAAGCACATAAGCAAACATTATCATTATTAAGAGATGTTTTGGCTTGTCATGGATCTTCAGTTATTTCCCATACTGACAAACAAAAGGATTATGAACAGGTATTAACTCCATATTTTACAATCTTCACAAAACTTACCCAGTTTTTATTTCTATTCTAGATTCTTTCTTGTATTATTGATCCCCTTCTTCAAATATGTACACTATCAGCATCAAAACTGACAGCCACAGACATGGCAGCGTACATGCTCAATTGTATTTACCTAATTCATAGCATGATTTCCCTATATGAATTCACTGATCAGAGACTAGAAATGCTTCAAGCTCAAGTAAGCTTTTTTTCTGTTTGTTATTTAAACACTGAAATCTTATTACGAAATTAGATGGATGCTCATTTGGACACGCTTACTAGTGAACAAGTGGCTCACATTTTGTCATCATCTAACCTGAGTTTATTCTATACCACGATTCAACACCACCAAGAGAAACAAGGCTCATTAGTATCTATCCCCGGTATGGATCCGCAGACATTAAAAAGTGCTGTGGAAAAGTTTGATGCTTTTTTGGCGTCCCCTGATACTTTATTATTGCCTCAGAACGGGCTTCTGCTTAGTGCGCGGTTAAGGTAAGTTTTTTTTTTTTTTACTTTTAATTTTTTGTTTTATAAGCCAGTTGTAATTTTAGGCAAAATTTGCATGAAAGATCGATGCAAGGTATACACTCCGCTTATAAATTAATATACGATGCAGTATTTGACGCCGTGAATGGGTATAGTGATCCTGGGAGCTTGATGCCACGAACTCCAGAACAAGTTCAGGAATTGTTGAAATAAATGTAATTGGGGATTTATAAATAAACAATGGTAATTAATTTTCGTGTGATTTTTACACCTCACATAACATCCCATCTGTTGGCATACACCAAAGTTATTAAATCTGAATATTAATTCGAAGATTAATAAAACAAACAAACATTCAACGCATTTTTTAATTAAATGTGATTACTCAGTTAAGCTTTGCTCTGGTTCTTCCTTAAAAATCAATTTCAATCACATATGCTTGACATGAAACAAATTACAAATTACAATGGTAATTAACCTTCATGTTGTGCACAAATTTTGGTTAGTAGCCAAAACCTTATCCTAACACAAATTTGAACCTTCCTGTAACCTCATCCAATACTGAAAAAAATTATACAATCTACACAGAACAGTAAACGAATGCCTTCCACGAGCCTACATCTTTTGTTTAATCTCATTACTTAAACATCCAACGAAATCAGCCAACTGTATGTAGCCACGCCTATTAATATTTCACTAAGGAACCCAAGAGATTCGTCCTCCTCTCTAGCTATGAAGATTCATTCTACGCCTACCAGACATTTTCCCATCGTCTGCTATACGGCAAACACCAATTTAGTGATAATGGGTGCACGATGTCCAAAATCGTGTCGTACCAAACAGTGCATTTTCATTGGAATCATTTTCGTTCTATTATTCCTGGCTATTTTAATACCAATCGTACATTTCGCGTCAAAAAAACGGGTTATAACTGATCACCGAAGATGGACACCCCAATGCCCGGTTTCAAAAAAGTCGCACATGGATCCAGTCGTGGATTGCCATCCTGATACCGGAGCGACGAGGGAAAGTTGCGAAAAACGGGGCTGTTGTTGGCTACCCGATTACCGATTGGCCAAGCGATTACCGCGTTGTGTGTTCCCCAAGAATTACGGGTACGTTGCAGTAGGGAATGAAGAATCGTTCGCGAATGGACGGGAAATTAAATTAAAACGATTGAATACACCGGAAAGATACGGAGATGACATTCGAATGATTACTTTAAGGATTGAAGAGCAGACACCTTATCGTCTAAGACTTAAGGTAAAAAAACAATTGTCATATTTTGAAAAGGTTTGCAGTGAAGTTAGTCGTTCGAAATTTGAAAATTAAAAATAATAGCGGATTTCTTAAAAGTTACGTCAAAGAAATCATGATTCCCATTCAGAATTCCTGTTGTACGAACGAACACACCTTGCAATTGAATACTACCGCATTCAGGGTAGAAATAAAGAAAAAAATGTTTTAGTAAAAGGATGAATGAAATTTTTTTGAGGTATAAAATATCGATGTAAATAACATTCACAATCGAATTGCCATTGAGAAAAAAATTTGAAATTCAATTCTTAACGATTAAAGAACTTGAAGAAAATCACGTACGTCAAATGTATATTGTATCAATTTTGTTATTTGGTAGTTAATAACCAGCGTTAAAAATAAGTTGAAGTGGGGTAGTAAAAATTAATTTCTTCGAAGCTGCAACAATAGCTCACAGAAGATATGAATAAAAATATTTACATATCATATCGAGTGCCCTAAGTATGCACTACGAAAATAGACCTCACTAACAGGTCAAAAGTCAAAACAAGGTGTTTCTCTTCCGAGAAAAAAAAAATCAGGGATCAAAGTACAATAAGGTGGGGAGAAATTAATAGGAAAACAAAACTGCACGCATCTCCCACATCCCCAAATGCATCCACGTTTATGGCTTTTCTTTATATTATGTAATCGCTGTTCTAAGGGAAAGGTCGGTTATTTTTATTTATGGCTGTTAGTTTTATTTTATACCCTATGAGGCTCCTTTAGGGATTAAAGAGTTAGTAATTTTCGTTTTTAAGTTCGTAATTTGTTTATTTTTACGTTCGCATTCAATTTCTTTCATTATTTGAATTTTTCTATTGATTTGGGAATTTAAGTTTAAGACCTTTAGTCCCGTTTTTTAACATGTGTATAAACAAGGTCAAATTCTTAAAGCTTTACTCACCCCTTTTGCTTTGCTGGAAGGTTCAGTTCGGCTGTCAGTGGTCGTAACTCCAACTTGAAGATACTTCCTTGAAAAATGTCTCGTTGGTACCGTAGCCCTAACGTCGGTGTCGTCCATATTTGACCGCTAGTTTGCTAGTTGAAAGAAAATAACGAACGAATAATAATAACTGTTAATATATAAATGATAAAGTTAATGTTAGGTATCGAAATGATTCATTAGTCGATCGATATTAACCTTTAATTTAACGATAGAAAACTCTGCACGCGAGAATTACGCGGGGCTGTGCATCGCCGTCTTCGACGTCACAGATTATCCCTTTATTGTCAGTGTATCGATTATTGTTTCATCACAATCGATTTTGGGTTTAACCGTGTTGGTTAGATGGAAGTGGAGAAATGTGGGCTAAATATTCTTCAAGTTCCAGGAAAAATTATAGGGTTTAGAGAATCTAATTTTCATTATGCTTTTATTTTGGGTGGAGTCACTTGTTTCGGATGGTGAACAAATCTAATTCATCTGGAATTTAATAGAAGTAAAAAAAAAATTCTTATGACAGTGGTATCATACTGAACCACTCAAGTAATAAACATTTATAAATTGACAGGTCGAATCAAAATCGCTACCATTTGAACCGAAACTTGAGAGTCTCCTTTTTCCAGACAAAACACATGTCCATTAAATTAAAGAATTATAAAATGTTATTCCCATGTAGCACTTGTCTAAACTTTTATTGCGGATCCTTCTTGTAGACGCTCTAACAGAGAGCACGATTTTTGGCATTCTGCCCAGATATCCCCTCACGTGTATAAGTAATTCCACTAAGCACAATTGTTATTACAGACAATTTGAAAAAAAAATAGCCTTGACCTAAGGTCAAAATTTGACATGCGAGCCCAATGATTTGTTACCTTCGACCTCCCACATTGAACACGAGTTCCGGTATCTGTAAGAAAAGATAGTTGTAAAAATAGAAATGAAAACTCACCTTTTGTCAACACGAATTATGAACTCTAAACTGTAATACAATAATTTGACTTTTTAGGTTGGAAATTAAAAGTGAGAGTAAAGTTCTCGTTACTTCTGATTAAATTTCATGTTAAAATAGAAAATTGTACATTTCCAGATCAAATACCGCTTTTGTTTTTGTAATGAATAAAGTCATAAAATGTCAAGTCACTTTCGTTGTAATTAAAATTACCTGCAACTTTTTGTTGGAGTTTTATAGTAGTTTTTATTTTGTTTTTACAGTATTATGATCCAAATGAGGACAGGTTTGAAGTGCCAGAATCAGTAATTCCATTAAAACAAAACGGCGGTATTAAAAACTCATCCAATTCTACTCTGTATGCTTTGAGTTACGATAAGAGTGAAGTTCCATTCAATATTAGAGTACGAAGAGCTTCAGACGATTTGGTTATGTAAATAATGTAGTAAGGATTTTCCCTGCTAGGCTTATTATGGTTAAAACCATATCGTCTCGCAGAGAAAACTCCTCAGTATTATTTTCTCATTTGCTTGTAATGGTTGATTTGACATTTTTTAAAATTAGTTTTGACACATCCTTGGGAGGATTTACATTTGCTTACCGATATCTTCAAATTACAACACGGTTACCGTTTCCTTCATCTAAGAATCGATTATATGGTTTGGGAGGACTGAGCCGGAGAATTGAAACAGAAGATGAAAAATCCTTTCATCACTTTTATCATGTAAATCCTTGGCGTACCTGGACATTGTTTGCTAGTGATGCAACATTGAGGAATGGTCATAACAGTCATGGGGCACATCCCATGTATTTATTTACAGAGGAGGGAGGAAATGCTCATGGATTGCTGTTTATGAATAGTTATCCTATGGGTAAATTTTAAAAACATTAGAGTAATTAAACATTGACAGTAGTTTATTTTTTAATAAGAAATCCAGCATCAACCAACTCCTGCTGTAACTTTTCGATCGATTGGTGGAGTTATGGATATCTATTTGTTCTTGGGACCAACACCTGATCAAGTTATCCAACAATACACAGAGGTAAAGTTATTTTAAACATCAGGCAATTGCAAAAATGTAATTCCGGTTGCAAAAGTTACAATCGCCGAGTCTTTATTGCCTTGTAAAAATTCCTAGAATTTCCACTCACACTTTAACCGGAACTACACTTTTATTTTCTGCTACAAATTAACATTACCAGCATTAAAGCGCTTTTTAGTAGTTTTCTTTTGTTGTTTGTAAAAGATCGTCGGCCGGCCTTTTATGCCACCGTATTGGGCACTTGGACTGAACCTGTTGCTTCCAAAACTGTCGTATCCTAATCAAGCAGTTCAGGCAGTGGAAACTATGCGACGATATAATTTGACATTTGTAAGAACAAATTAAAAAATTAAAAACGTTTTCTTAAAATTGTGTGAGTTTTTCTCCCACAGGATTCAGTTACAATTGATGCTGAAGACTTGTATTTACCTTTATCTAATTTATCATCCTTATTACAAGAACGTGGTCAGCGAATCTTGTTGACAGTAAAACCCGGTGTTCCACTTAATGACAAGGATTTGAGCAAACAGAGGAGAGCTAAAGGATTCGTTAAAGATTATTCAGGTCAACGAACATTAAAAACAAAGGTGCAAATACAATACTGGAAAAAATTATAAGGGTATAAAAAGTTAGAATCTGAAAGTCATCATTATTTAAATTTGTTGTTAGGAGTAAAATTGTATTAAGAAACGTGTCGGTTTTCAAGCAATTCAAAATTTTTATCCGACATTATACTTTTTTAGTTTTGGATCTGTCAATGTAGAAACTTTTATATCATCTTGTTGTTTTTGCAGAGTGGATCCGACATTGTTATAATGCCTGATTTTGGAAATGAAGAGGCCGCACTTTGGTGGGGATACAAATTAAGTCGCACTTTTGAAAGAATGCCTTTCTCTGGACTGAAATTGGTGATTTACTTAATTCGATTTTCAAGTTGTTGTTTGTAATGGGTGTTTTTAACAGGATCTTAACCAACCGTTTACCTCAATAACAGGAGCTTTGGACGGTTGTAATGATGCTTATTACAATGAACCGCCTTATATTCCACGTACTCATTTCAATATCTTTTTTTAAGTGAATGCACCATTTTGTTTTTTCTGCATATATTAATACAAATAGAAGTGAACCGAACCTATATTATACCGCTCTTCTATTGTCGATCCTCTTGAAAAGAAAATGGTCATTATTTTTGCCAAAATTTCTTCTAATTTTTTTATACGAATTTTCAGGAATTCCTGGAATTTCACTCAGCAACAATACCTTATGCATGGACGCAGTTCATACATGGAACAGACATCAATATCGACATTTGGAAGTTCATAATCTCTATGGTCACTCCATGTTAAAAGAAACAGCCAGGTATAAGCAACACAAATGACTTTCACTTTTTAACAAACAGTTATTCAGGGTTTTAAAAACAACATTTAAGAAAAAGAGGATGCTATTGCTAAGTCGTTCAACATTTGTTGGAAGTGGATCTCATGGAGGACATTGGTTTTCTACACATTACTACTCCCCTAGATCTGTTCAACTCCATTTGTCTATTTATTCAATGCTGGAATTTAATCTATTTGGCATCCCTTTTGTAAGTTTTGTAAAAACTCCTTTTACCTGTTTATAATAATTTTAAAATCAGGTGGGAGCCAGCATCTGTGACAATCAATTCAAAATAGACAATATTTTATGTCAGAGATGGATTCATTTGGGAATGTTTTATCCGTTTGTTCAGTTTCCTTACACAAATGAGGTAAATTATAATGTCCAATTAACGTGTTAAAGAGCTAACAACTACTTAATTTTATAGACATCAATTCTTTTACAACCAGAGATGATACATATAACAAAATACGCTCTCCGTACCCGGTATACACTTTTACCATATCTGTATACTTTGTTTCACGAGGCCAGTGTAACTGGTTCAGCAGTTATTCGGCCAATGTTTTATGAGTAAATGCAAATTGAAGTGGTTTCAGATGCATTAAATAAAAATAAATTTTTGTTAAAGATTTCCTGAATCGTATAATCACGAAGAACAATTTATGTGGGGGCCAGCTTTGATGGTCACACCTTACTTACATGGGGTAAACAAAAAAAAATTTGAAAATAATTTTTTTTAGTGAATAATTTTTTTAAAGCATGTAAACAGCAGTTTTGGAGCTTATTTTCCGAAAGGGTTGTGGTACGATTTTTACAAGGTAAAGTTATTTTTAAAAACTATTTCAGTGATTTAAGTTTTGTTAAATTTTTTTTTTTCAGGGTTTGCAGGTGAAGTCACCTGGTAACGTCTTACAATTGAATAAACTAAGCGAGCAAATTAATTTACATGTGCGTGGCGGATATATTATTCCAACTCAAACCTCGTGGAATAACACTTTTATTAGTAGACAGCAACCTTTACATTTAATAGTAGCGTTGGACGAATATGGAAAGGCCAAGGGATCGCTGTATTGGGACGATGGAGAAACTTTGGGTAATAAATAGGTTTTAATTAAAAAATATTTTATATTAACATTAAATTTATTCTTTCACCAGATGCGTATACGAAAGGGGAATTTATTCTAACAACGTTTACAGTTGAAAATGTGAGTGCAAGAGTTGTCTGTTAAATAAATGTTAATAGGGAAGTTTGTCTTTTAAGAATACTTTAAGCATAATAGGTGAAAAAGGCGAACACAGTTTGAAACACAATTTTGTGGCTGTTGAGTTTCAAAGTGTGGATATATTTGGTTTGAAGTCTGAACCATACACCGTCACAATTGGAAGGAATGGTGGTTTCCTTGTGCAAGAGCAGATGGAGTGGATACAGGAATACGAGGTTAATTTATATAGTTGAAAAAATAAGATTTCCTGTTTTGAAGAATGATTCGGTACATTTTAAGTTTACTTTCAGGTATTGAAATTGAAAGGTATTAAAATTCCCATCACCGAAGAAGTAATTATTAAATGGCAGTGGAAGAAAACATAGAAGTTGTTTTAACAATCAAGATTAAATTAAGTTATTTACAGTTTATATAATATTTTATAATAATTTTATATACTTCATAAGCCACTAACGTTATGTTTAAAATTACATATGTAGACAGCATCATTACAAAAAATAAACTACATACACGCGTCTATATCTTTCATTTGTGTGCTTTTGTCATCAAAACGTGTTAAGAGATAATAATTTGAAAGAAAGTACTAATCAATCACACTTCTCTGGTGAAATCAATTATATTCTCTGTGGTTAATAACCCCGTTAATTTGACTAGGGTGAGAATAACTAAAACGGGAGTGAATATAAAGAATATGAACAATAAGGGACGATAATGCTACTAGAATTTTAAACTTTTTTTTAAATGAAAAACTTGGTGTTAATTAATAGTTAAAGAATTAAGCAATTTATTGGTTACAGTAGCTTTTCAAAGTTTGCGGTAAAAACACGGTTGGAAAAGGCACGAAAAAGCCAATGAGCCTTTCAGTGAAGTAAAAGGGCAGCAACACTATACAACGCCATTTGATTCACTCTGTGGAGACTTTAGGTTTAAGTTACGATAAATAACCTGATGACTTCATAATCCGGAAGAATAATTGAAGATAACCAATTGATTTTTTTATTTATTTTATATCTACATATTTAAAGGTAACATTTACAAGTACTATTTACATGGGTGTTTGTTCATTATGTGTATAGTCATCACTTATTCGAAGCAAGATGCAGTAAAAAAAACTAATTATTTTCTAGACAATTCCGATTTATTTTTTCTAATTTACATACACAACCAGTTCATTTAACAAAAAAAAAAAAAAACAAAAAACAAAAGAATAAAGACAAAAGAGCATTTTTTTACAAAAAAAAAAGGCAGGCAAATCAATCAAGTTGAAGCTTGAAACCAGCTTCCAATCAGTCAAAACCTAAAATACGGAGAAGGAAAGAATAATTAATTTAAGAAAAAAATTTTTTAGCATATGAATGACACTGATTAAACAAACCAAGAAAAAACAACAACCAAAGAAATTAGGGCGTCAAAGAATTCAATTTTTATTAATTGAAAAAAAAAAAAAAATTTGAATATGTATGAAAATGACTTCAAAATTGTTATAATTTAATTCATACAAAAATAAAAAATATATAAACTCTATTTATCAATCTGAGCAGGTCTAGGTGAAGACGACTTTGTTGATTTAGGCTCAACTGGGTATGTCACATCAGGCGCCGATAAGGTATCTCTTCCAAGACTAGCACCCATGTCAACAACCTCAGCCTCAATTCTGCTATCTGACAAATACCCGCTCATAATTGAAAGCGTTGTCCGTTGCGAATCCACACCAGCAACTGAACTCGTCCCGCTCGACTTCATGGATGAAGCGGGCGTATTCGGTGGCACCGGCGGAATTACAAAACTCCCTACCGACGTGGCGCTTACAAATTCGTTCTCCGATTCTGTACCGGCCGCCAAAAGAGTTGAAGATTCTAATTCTGCCAAAGACGGAACTGGAGTGTTCGGCGGCGGAGGCGGAAGTGCAAAGGACCTACTATCTCGGATGATAAAACTACTCTCCGAAGAAACGGAAGTCTCCGCTTTGGGGATCGCATTGGACAGACTGGGATGTACAGCCAATGTCCGCAGCGCTGCAAGCGACCGTCTATGAAAACTACCAGTAGGTCCAATATGTCTCTGTAACCGCAGAGAAATATATTGTGATAAACTAGCAGGCGATGGGACTGAAGATAAATAAGCATGTGGACGGGGTTCAGCTCGAGAATCTGATTCCGCTGACGAGACTTCTGGTCCACTAAGCGGCACGACTAAATACTCAGAACATGGTGCAACTGACTGCTTGTCTTCAACGACAATTACAGTGCACTGATCTCGGTCGATCACTTTAAGTGTGGTCACTGCTCCATCCGGGTGCAAGAGGAGAAGACGGGGAAGTGGGGGAAGATGCTGTGGAGAAACTGCCGGTTTTATTTGCTGAGTTCGGGACGTATCTTGTATGTATGGTAAAGAGCGAGGGATTTTGGAAGGTCGAATAGCCACCGCTCCGAGTGGAGATTGTACGTAAATTGTGGATGTGAGTTCGCGGAGTTTGCAAGCGATTAAAGCAGATTCAATCGATTCTGTGACAGTCGTCGAGTCGAGAATGGGCACAATGTGGGCTGTGTCGTTGTCGAGAAGTACTAATTTGGCTTCGCTTTGACGGATTTTGACAGATGGCTCTTCGTCGAAATGTGGAGTTGGTGCTGTAAAATGAATGGTTGTTAATATTGCTTTAAACATGATTTTTTTTAAGTTCGTAAATAGAGATTTGACGATTTACATTTAATTCCGTAATGTTAGAGGATTTACTTGCTTATTTTAAACATAAGTCAAGATTTAAAATCTAAAAAATTAAAATAATTGCACAACATAATTATTCAAATATGTTGCCGAATGTCGAAAAAAACGACACTAATAATTTGTCATTTTAATGGTTCTACTACTCATAAGTAATTTGTTGTACCAAAAACAAGTTATGAGAATATAAAATGCTATGCAAATATTTTTACTCTTCCAAAGCAGATTTTTATTTAAAAATTAAAATGCTTCAAATCTCTTTTATAACTTGTCTACAAACCTGGCTGAATCTTTAAATCTGTTCTCTTTTGACAGGTGGGAAAACAAATCGCTGTAAAAAATTCCTTATTCGCTTCTGTAAAGGAAAAAGAAATGGTACTCAGAAATTATCTCAAAAAATTCACAAGCCAATCACTTACCTTCCACTGGATTCACTGCTTTGTTATAGGGTCAACCATACATCAGGAAAAATAAATCACATATCATGCGCAAATATATTCGCGCGCAAATATTTTCTTCGCGCTTATTTTGAAAGTTTATATAGATTTACTTACCACTTTTGTTGCCTTCGTTGTCGTCGTCCGTTTGCTTCATTTGTTCTCTGGCCGCATGGCCGCGGAAAGCAGCTTGAATTTTTGAAGCCGCTTTGTCTTCAATCTCAGCTGTTATTTGACCAGATTGTAATGCCTCTTGAATTAAATCGCGGGACGTTGATGATCTCAGCAATGGACGAGTTTCTGATCAAGGAACGAAATAGGCTTTTAATACATTTTTATTAGGTTTTAATTAAAATTTTACCGCAGTCACGCTCTCTAAGCTTTTGTTCAAAATACTGTGCTGAAAATTCGATAATATTTTTTGGTTGATGGCGAAGAATTTCACGGCAAAGTGCGCCTAATAATTCACGAAATCCAGGCGGAACTGTGATTCGACTTCGATCGCTTCGATCAGCCATTATCTTTCAACTGGATTTAATAAATAGAATCCTTTTTTATCAAGAACTTGAAAATCAAATCTTAAATGGCATACATTTAGTTAATTCTATACTTGGATTTTTTTTTACACTTCTTCTTTGACGCCCGTCGTCTGCTTTTAATTTAAGCGGTTTTTCTGGCTATTCGGAAGCATTTTATCGGCAGACGGCGCCATTATCTGGGCGCTGCATGCAAAATGACGTCATTTTGAGCTGTGTTGAAGTATCTCTTTTACTTACGTCTGTTCAATTCTACTCGCAATACAATGATTTTATAATCATGACGACACACTTTCCTGACCACGCTTTTCGCCTTGACTAAACATGGCCGGTTGTTTAGATGATGTACAGTTGCCAAGATGTGAATGTTTTGATTTTTCCGAGAAAAGAAATGCAATTGCATCAGTAGTAGCGGGTGCACTGGTAATTGAAATACAATTAAATTAATTTAAACTCTCATTATTCGGTTTTTTTTAGTTTTTCACCGGCTGGTGGATAATCATCGATGTAGCCGCTCGTTACCCATCAATGAGCGATTTTCACCACGCCTATCATGTATGCGGTGTAATGGGGACCGTTGCACTCTTTATGTATGATTGGTTTCACACCTGTGTATAATAAATATTAATTTTTTTGACTTAACGTAGGATTAATGCTGTGTCTAATGGCCAAGTGCGAGGAGATACGTATACTACTGGTTGCATGGGGCAAAGAGGTATATTATTTACACTTTTAGCAATACATAATAAAATTAATAATAAACAATGTTGTAGGGGCCCGTATGTGGTTGTTTATCGGTTTTCTGCTTGGGTTCGGTGCCTTAATCGCTTCAACATGGATTTTATTCCAAATATATGTCATTCCGAGTAACTTAAATGTGCTTAAAATTATAATTATATTTAGTTAATTAATATCTTGTTTTATTTTTTTAGTGTCGAATGTTCAATGGCCAGGTGTCGCTTTATTTTTACAGAATGCTTTCATATTTTTCGGTGGACTTGTTTTTAAATTTGGCCGCACTGAAGACCTTTGGGGTTAGCATAAAGGAATCTCATAACAGTGAGACATTAAAAAATAGTCTCTAGCTTCTAAGCTGTCATTTTTTGGGAGATTTAAGAAATCTCATTTATTTATTGTATGTAAGATTTGAAAAAATTAGTGATATATTTTTTAAATAAACAAATTTCAGATTATTTTTGTTGTTAACTTGTGTTTAAATGAAAATAACATGGTCTATTTGAATCTTTAAAAATTGTTTCTTTCCCATCTTTCTCACAACCCATTCTGTCCTGCCAAGACAAATAAAAAAATAAGTCCCGGGTTTTGGTTTAGTAGCACGGTATGTGATGCCATGTTTTCGAGAAAACTTGTTGATTATTTAATTCCTTAAAAACAAAATTACCAAAAAAAAAAACATGAACTAAAAATTAAACGTTTTATAAAACACGAAGCAAATTAGAAATTTCTTTTTCTCGTGATGTCAGTTTTAGAACAAACTATGGAACGCTAAACGGCGCTATCCGCCGCCAAGCTTAATTTAACCCTCCGTCACCAGGTTCCTCTTTGCCGCCCATGCCGATGCAATGGTTCCACATTCCGAACATCTCTGTTGATATTCTTTCGGGAATAAAAATTCAAAAAATAAACATGTTTAGGAACATACCGCTACCATCAGCAATAGGTCTCGGAGCACTCGTGATTGTGAGTCTCTTTTCCGTGCGACTTTTGCTACGATCAAGACGAAAGAGAAAAATTACGCGAATCATCGAAACGGTGAGAGCCCCAAAATCAGATCAGATCCTTTTAGAATTTAGAAAAAAAATGATAAATAAAATCCTAAAGCAAAAAAAATTTTTTTCCCTTTTTACCCCAAAAATAATTTTTATGTAGGTCACACATAACCGTAAGTACTCCATTCTGAGGAAATAAAAATCCTACAAAATAATTTATTCCGTAATTTGTTAATTTAGTTATTTGGTCGGAAACTGAGCAAACCGCCTGCAGTCGGCCTTGATTTCGGCACATCCCAATGCCGAGTTGCTGTCTACCAAGATGGAATTGTTCAAGTCGTTTCCGATCGTCAAGGCCGCAAAGCTTTACCAAACTTTGTTGCCTTCACTGCTAAAGAAATGATTTGTGGTGACCAAGCTGTTGCATCGCTTACAAGCAACCCAAATAATACCGTTTTTGACGTGAAACAACTGATGGGACGGCGCTACGAAGATCCAGTCGTCAAAAACGGACGTAAACATTGGCCCTTTACAGTCATTAACGAAGATGGAAAAGCAAAAATTCAAGTCGAGTACAAAAATCGAGTTTCCGTATTCACGCCCGAAGAAATCACGACTTTCTTGATGAAAAAATTAAAAGAAAACACAGAATATCAAGTAGGAGAACGAGTGGAAGATGCTGTCATCACGGTCCCTGCTTTTTACACCGACTCGCAACGTCAGGCGATGATCGAAGCCGGTGTTAACGCCGGTTTTCGCGTCATGCGATTAGTAAACGAGCCGGCATCTGCAGCAGTGGCATTTGGATTCACGAAAAGATTGGGTAAAACAGAAGCGAATATCCTCGTTATTCACATCGGATCGGGCACTTCCGACGTCTCTCTCGTTTTCATTCGGGAAGGAACATTCACTGTTAAAGCGACAGCTGGAGATGCTTGTCTGGGTGGAAAAGATTTGGACGAGCGGCTGATGACCTATTTCCAGAAAGAGTTCAAACAAAAATTCCACAAAGATTTAGACGGAAACACGAAAGCGATGCTGAGATTACGTCACGCATGCGAGAAAGCGAAGATCATGTTGGGAGCAACATCGATTGCAAATATCGAGTTGGATTCGTTGGTTAATGAAATCGATTTCTATGCTACAATATCGAGAACCGACTTTGAAGATTTATGCGCTGATGTGTTCGATAAATTTCTCTCACCGGTAGCGAAAGTTCTTAAAGATGCCAAGTTACCCAAATCTCAAGTCGATCACGTGGTGTTGGTTGGGGGTGGTACGAATATCCCAAAATTTCAACAATTGTTGAATGTGTTCTTTGAAGGACGCGAACCTGATCGGACTTTAGATCCAGAGGAAGCTGCTGTTATCGGTGCTGCTTTGCAAGCGGCTGTCCTAGCTGGGCATAATGTTGACAAGTTACCAGACTTGGCCTTGTTAGACGTTAACCCTCTTTCGCTAGGCATCGAAACAGTCGGTGGGATCATGACTATCTTGATCCCCCGAAATACGGTATTGCCTGCTCGTGAAACTCAAATTTTCACAACTTACTTAGATAACCAATCCAGTGTGTTGGTTCAGGTATATGAAGGCGAGCGGGGTGTAACGAAGGATAATAATTTCCTAGGGAAATTTAAATTATCCGGAATACCGCCAATGCCGCGTGGTGTGCCGCAGGTTTGCGTCACGTTTACCATTGACGTGAACGGAATTTTGACGGTTACTGCTTGCGAAAAGAATACTGGGAAGGAGAATAAGATCACCATCACCAGGAATCAGACACAATTGAATAAAGACGTGATTCAGAGGAAAGTTCAAGAAGCAGCTAAACATAAGGAAGAAGATGATCAAGTGTGTCAAAGGGTTTCGGCTAAGATATCGTATGAGAATTACGTCTTTAAGGTGAAGAGCACGATGGAAGATTTGGAAGCGAGTGTCAAAGATCGGGTTTCGGAGGAGGACCGCAATTCGGTGTTGAATAAATGCTACGAAGCGATGCAGTGGTTGTCGAGTAATCCAACGGCAGGGAAGGAAGAACTTTTGGCTAGGTTGGCAGAAATGGAAATTGCTTGTTCGCCTGTTATTGCAAAATTGTATGCGCTCAAAGGCGTGATCTGTGCACAAGGAGGGTCTTCCACTACATCCTACGGATCGGCCAATGCTACAGTGTTGGAATCGTTGGATTAAAGGCGGACTTTAAATTTTTTTTTTGTTTGTTTTTTTGTTTTTTTAAATCAAGCTTTAATTTATTTAATCTCATTAAATTTTGGCTTGGATGTGTAAATAATAATCTTTGCTTTTTTTTTACTTAAATGCGTGGACCAAAAAAAACATGTTATTTACAAAAGTCATTGTAGATGGCTCAAAATTTCGCATGTATAAAAGGTTTTTTTAAAAAAAAAATTAAGATCTTAAATTATTTTTTTTAATTACGGATATGAAGATTCTTATGTACTCAATTGGCGTTATTTACTATTTTCTATCTATTGGAGTTGTGAAAGATACGTCCATGAGAGTCCGGAGTGAGCTACAGACTTTGTGTAAGTGACATGTGGAATTTGTGGTTTTTGTTCACGCGTTTAATTTTTGAATTTTAAAATTTCGGGTGTGATTCCTTTGGTTGAGGTTTTCTGTCTTATTTTTAGATTGAAGAGTTGCAACGAGCCACGGTCAAAATGAAAGATCCAAATTTAATTGAAGACAAGATTTGTAAATTAATAAAAGGTGGACAAGCTAAATTACAGGTGCAATTAAAAAAAAAAATTTTGATTTGAGGTTTTCATTTTGTATTTTTTTTTTTTTTTAGGTCATTACAGATTTTGACATGACATTGTCAAGGTTTCACTTAAATGGCAAACGGTGTAGTTCGTGCCATGGTGCTATAGAAACGAATCCTAGAATGCCTGCTAGCTACAGGAAGAAGGTAAAGAAAAACTAAACTTTCAGAATACTGATTAGTAATTGCAGAAGTTTTGATGTTACCAATTTCCTAAGGACTACTACAAATTTGTTGAGCTCAGACCTTTTTGGAGTTAAAAAAAAGTGTCTGTATAACTGCTATATAGGCATGAAAATGTCTGGTTAGTTTTAATTTCAAATTCCAAATCTTAGCTGAAGATACAGTACTAAAGAATAAATAGCAAAAAAGATACCTAGCTACATAGTGTGGAAATTTGAATTTCAATCCTTTCATTAACAGGCAAAAGCTTTTAGAGAGAAATACTATCCAATTGAAGTGGATCCCAATTTAACTAATGACCAGAAAGTGCCTTTAATGGTCGAGTGGTATGTTATAAAATGTATAGTTTGTTTCCTGCTTACAAATGAGTAACCTTTTTATCGCAGGTGGTCGTCGGCTCATCAAACTCTTTGCGAGACAAAGCTCAAACAAAGTGACCTTAGAGCAATGGTTCAAGAGTCAGCAGTTGTCCTAAGGTTTGTCCTAATTAAGAAGACCTAAGTCATTTAATTGTATTTAAAACGTTATAATCAGAGATGGATGTCAAACATTATTGCAAACGTTGCAGCAGCATGGTGTTTTGCTCATCATTTTTTCAGCTGGCTTGGGCAACGTTCTGGAAGAAGTGATTCATCAGCAAGCGTACATGTTTGACAACATACATGTCATCTCCAATTACATGATTTTTGACAAATCCGTAAGATTATTCTTTTGACCACATTTAGCTTTTAAAGTAACCAAAATATTTAATTCTAGGGGCTACTTACAGGATTCACCAATGACTTAATCCATTCATGCAATAAAAACAGCACTGCTTTGACTAAACTTGACTGTTACTCTGAGTGCCTTGAAAGACCTTGCATTGTTCTCTTGGGTGATTCGCTAGGAGATGTTCATATGGATATGGGACTTCCTTCGGTAGAGGTCACACTCAAAATTGGTTTTCTCAATGACCACGTAAGATAATGACATAACTATTAGCAAACAAGTTGTCAATGGCAAATTTTTTTTTAGGTTGAGGCTAGTCTTCAAAAATACCTCGAAAGTTTTGATATCGTCTTAGTCAACGATCAGACAATGGACGTTGTAAATGCAATTCTCAGAAAAATACTCTGAGTATTCTTCCTCCATACCTCGTGTACAAACCCTTTATGCAAATTTAGCAGCTGTGATTGTTTTTAGTCCTTGTTTGCCACACAAAATATTTTTTCGAGTTATATTTTGTATAAAAAGAAGCAAATTACTTAATTCTAAATTTATATTTATTAGTACACATCGGCCATGAGATATTATAATTATTATAAAAATTGAAAAGAATTTTTCATAAAAATAAAAATTGTAAAATATTTTCTGCATTTTCTTTTCTTTATGCCAATGTTGGTGAAACATCGTCAGAATGACTGATGATTGGGGTAATGGTTCATAATAAGAAAGCCATACGGGAGTTCAATCAAGGAGTTTACATTGAACCAAGGAGTCATACGACTCCTTGGTTCAATGTAAACGTTTATCGGCCCCGGGAGGAAAAGCTGTGTTGGTTTCATAAAAATTTCATGCCAATTCTGCCCACAACAAAACCTAATTCTCCCTAAACAGCCCGAGTACACCTGTTCTCGTCTCTCTTCAGTACTGGTCACACCCCGCCGCCAGGGCAGCGATCGAAAATTAACATAAATAACCTTTTCGGCCGAGAAAACTTTCTCGACCACACGAACCTCCTGGGCAAATGAGGACGTGCGGCACGTGACAACTTGAAATTTTTTTATCTCATTCACATCGTTTTTCGATGTATGGGTGCACTGCTGGACTAGTCTGCTACCTAGTGCCGGACTGTAGAACTGAACTGTAGAACTTGTACGAGATTCGAATCTTCCAAGATTCGGGGTTTCAGAAAAAGAATCGGAAAGATGGGGTAAAGATGGGAAAAGATTTTTGTAGTAATAAACAATGATAAATTTTACATCTTACATTATTTTTAAATTCATTACTAAACTATGGTGACTTTTGTTGACCAATGCTATGCTCACATGTCAGATAAAAACTTTTTTTTTTCTGGCTTCATGGTTGACCACCGCTACCGTTTGGTAAAGTGCTCAATTAAAGTTTTATTGCAAAAAAATGCGAAAAAAAATTCTACATGTCTGTAGAGGTCCATCGTAATTATACCAAATAAAATTTTAGTTCGTCATCAATCGACAAATTTTTTTAATCTTTTCACTCGATTATTTATTTTGATTTTCAAAACACGACCTAAGAACAGCAAGAGATTAAAAACCATTCTTACTTCTCTTTTTTAAAAATAAAAAATGACACATAAAATTCCAAGTTTACTTTTCTCCTCCAGTATAAAAACGTAATAAATTAGACATAAAAAAACAACAAAATACAAAATAATTTGAGCAAATTACACTTTCAAATGATTAAAAAAAATTTAAGACAGACAATTAGGCACTAATAACAAGTAGGAACACCTATTTTCTTTTAAAAAACAAATAAATTAAATTTTAATTTAAGTAATTGCACTTTTCTGGCACAAAAAAATGTTAAATAATAAAAAAAAACTAAAGTTCAACTGCCAAGGGTTTACATATTATCAGACTGCCCTGTAGCGATTAGCTGCCATTTTCTATCAAATGGTATCGACACCCTTGACAGTTAACCTTTAAAAGAGCAATTGTTAAACATTCTACCTAATTGACTTTTTAATAAACCCAGGTAAATTTCCATCATCATGTGACAAAGTGTATTGCCTGATGCAAAGAAACGTACACAAAAGTGAAGCTATAATAAGAAGCGAAAGAAGCAAAATCAAAGTAGCAGCGAACCCAGCGGTCGACATGCAAACATAGCCAGACTCATCTTCAAGTGTTGGATAGACAAGAGTAGCTGAATTAGTTGAATTTTCAAGGCTAAAAGCGAAATCCCCTGCAGAAACAACTTGAATGACCCGTTTAACTCCCACTTCTGTTTCCTCTTCTTCATCACCGGACATATCACGTTTCCGCCTATTATTATCAAGCTCATCCCGGGGTCTCCCTTTACCAAAAGTGAAGGGAGCTGCCAGGACATTCGAATTTCCTAACAACTCATTTTCAACTGCCTGAGAACACTGTTCAGGACACTGTTGTCGACAGATTTGAATGGTACATTGAAAGTACACTTCCATTGAATCAGGAAATTTGAAAGCTTGGAAATAGGCATATGATAAGATAGATGCAGAAGAACCAAAATTTTTAATTTTAGTAAAGCGGCTCATAACTTTAGGCCGTACAACACACCCTTGGTTATCAACCAATTGAATACGCTGATTCTTTCCATCATGGGCAACGCAGTCTCTAACCAACATGTCAAATTTGTTTTCATCATCTTTGATAGCTAATACCATTGTCATCGGTTGTCCAATCTTCACAATCCCAGAAACTTCAGTTGCCCATGGTCCCTTACCACCTTGGATTTGCATCCAGCATCCAACATTGTCACCGGCGAAGTCAGCTCGGACTACATCTAACATGTCCACAGCAAAAGGTCTGAAGGCTACTGATTTTTCGTACTGGTCGTGCCAGGAGCAGCGGAGACGTCGAGCTTGATCCCAGACTTCTTGTACGAGAGGGTCGTATTGTACCACAATTGTGTTTTCAAAGTATGAGCCACCTTCCCCGGAAGAATCTCGACCGTAGACCCCGTTGAGGGAATTGCCCTGGACGCCGCAGCCGTTAACTGGGACATCGAAGTTGACTGTTTGACGGCCTAGCCCTGGTCTAAGATGGAGACAGTTGGCTGATCTGTTAAGAAAAGAATACGAGTAAGATATGGGGTTCTCCCATTTGAATTGAATACTATTCTTCCAAAGACTGGTTTCTATCATTTGCCTAATTTACACCTGTTCACATTAGAAGCACGAAGAAATGACATAAGATTTTTTCCTAATAAACTATATAAACAGTTTTACACTTATACGCGTACTTTCCTTCTCATGTTTTTTTTTGAGTCATTTCTAAGTTAATTCAATGTGAACACAGGTGTGAACCTAGGTTTTTAGTAAGTAAATTCTCATTGACATCTAATTTGTAATATTATGAGATCATCTAATGCAAATAAGATTGAACGGTCAGGTTCACATCTTATCATTAATGACCAATCAAGTTGAAGCAGGCACAAGTAAATTAAAGACTATAACTTTTAAAAGTCAGTAGCACAGTAATTAGAAACTTTAATGAATACAATGCTCTCAGTTTTTACGAAGTAATAGCCATTTGAGAATCATTTGTGGTCAGTCAGGAAATGGCTATTCAGTGAGAGTAGCATAGGTAAATTTCAAGCCAAACAAGAATGCCGAGTGTAACTAAGATGACAATTTCCAACTACCAAATCGCTACTTTCAATATCAATGTTGACTGATTTTTCTTTCTATGAACTGGGTCAATAACATCAAATTTAGTCATTAACATCTGATTTACCTGTAATGCCCTTTGCTGAAAATAATTCCATTGAAAGGCCTGTCGAAATCAATGCTAACCCTCATCAGATTCTTCTCACATCTAACGTCTAATTGAACAATCTTTGGCATCTCTGGTGTTGGTTGAGGCCATTGATCACTTGGCAAATTATTGAAATCTTTACCAATCAAATTTGAAGGGTTGTCCAAATGCACATCAATGTCCAAACTTGCAGACTTGTGATTACTCAAACTTTCCACTGCGTGCTGATGTTGAGATGAATCAACACTTGCAGAACTCGCCTGATTTTCTGCAACAAAACTAGAAAACTGCGAGTTCTGTCTTGAAGCATCTGCATTAGGAACTTTGACAAAAACTGGCTGTTGTTGATGCAGATTGTCACTTTTGTGACCGGCTTGCTGGTAATAAGGTTGTGGATATAATGGTTGCATAGGTTGGTACGCTGCTGGTTGCACACCAGATGGCAACATTAAAGGCCCAGTTTGGATATTAAATGGTAAGGGTACGGGAATTGCTGCTGGACCCGCTGGGTAATAACCAGGTCCCATGCCATAAGATTTCACTTGTGCTGCATCAGTTTTGTCCTGTTTCTGCACATCTGAGGGATTGGATGAAATATTGTTTGGTGCGTGTGAAGATGGAAAAAGTGTTGTTTCATCTGTCAAATCGTCCATAGCTAATATCTGGAATAAGTTGTATTGATTGAAAATTTTATTAATAGAAAAACGAGTGAAAAAAGAGAAACCGGAATCCGGAATTGAAGTTAAATACTACTCATTTCATTTTAATTTAAATTCTTCAGACTTTAGGGTCACGCCCTTGGAGTATTTAAAGAGAAAAAAAGTAAACATGTTAGAAAAGTTGTTTTCATCTTCGTGTGTTTGTAGACCAGAAGCAAAAAGTTAGGTGAAAACCGGCTTCGGTCACTTGCATCATCAAAGGGCATGGAAAAAAGGTGAATATGCCTGAAGCTCTTACTTTACCACCAGGAAGTGAAAGGAAAGAAAAAAAATTAGAAAGATTCGACCGCATGCCCTCGTACTCGCCTCACTTAAGGTCAAGGCTTGCACCGTTCTTCGGTAGGGAAAAAAAATGTCGAGGAATTATGACATACATTCCAGAAGCAAGAGACAAAATTCCATTGGTTGTATTGATTTCAAATATAAATCAAAAAACTGAAATTACTAACTGTTAGTTGCATGTATTTTGATTACTTAAAGTCACCGAACGATTGACTTATGTCAATTAAATGTGGAATTATTGTACTTATAATACTAAAAGATTAATTGGTCAGTTTTTACAATTTTGTTTGGAGTTACTGGTTAACGTTTTAATATTTTCATTTAAACCACAACCGTTCTGCAATAGTTACTCAATCACTACATTATAATAAGGTAATTTTTGGTGATGTATAATCTTAACTTAGAGGAAAAATTATTGTTAATGGTAGGTTGAAAGTGAAAAACTTCAAATTGTTTTCAAATGTCACTACTATTTAACCTTACTATACCGTTTCCATTAACTCAGTATTTAACTATGACATAAACTTATAACAATGACTTACCGTTAAGAGACGATAGATGAGTAAGAGTAATCCTGGTGACAGATTCATGGCTAACCGGTCACAATAAATCCTCTGCAATTAATTATTGGTAAAGTTAATTTGTGTAAGTGCTATTAATTAATCAGGTAAGAATCCAATTAGATATATTCGGTGGATTTTACCTGAGTGCGAATATCAAAATGAAAGTAGCCTTCACGTGTGCACGTTGTATTTATAGTGACCTAAGAAATGTGTTGCCCTGCACAATCCCGCAGGGTTATTTAATAGCAATGAAGGTGAAATTCCGACATTCACCGCTTGGCGCTGCGGTTACGGCAAGGTGAAGGAAAATTAGGGAAACTGAAATGCAGGGAAGTTTTTTTTTTTTGTTGGAAAGTTTGATTGAAAATTTCAAAGCACGTAAAACTTTTAATATTCTTATTGGTACATAAGTTGATTAGATAAGTACAAGCCATTCACTATTCCTTAACTTAGCCATTGGTTTTCTACCTCAAGATGCTACTTTCCGTCCTTTATAAAATAAATTTATAATTTTTTAAGCACAATTCATTTGTTCATTGCCTTTTAGTCATTATTAGGGTACAAGTGTTGTGATCAATTGACTGTTTTAGTCATTCAGAAACTGATCTCATTGAGGACTTTTTTCTTCATATAGGGTTAAATTGATAAAATTGTAATTGAAAATGAATAAACATCTGTATGAGATTCGCTTAGAATACAATGCGCAAAATTTGTATTTATTTATTTACCCCGGAACTCAAACTTCTTGGATATTCAAAAAATTCAGTTAAAACAAGACGAAAAAAATCACTTTGTTTTACGCCCACACAATCGTTTATTTCACAACACAAACCTAGATTCCCTTACCACCAAAAAAAAAAAAAAAAAAAAAATTATCAGATGTCTCGAATCAATTGTATATTGTGTATAAAACTCGCACGACCTACTGGCAAGAAAAATTCACTCTTGCAACAACAAAGTTCATTGGAGGTCAATGAACTTTAAAAATCATCCTCGGCCATTTTTTCCCCTCAAGGTATGGATAAAAGATGCCCGAGGCAAGTTCCGGGTTGTACCTCGCCCCTTTAAGGCCACTAGGTTAGAAAACCTGTTTCAAAAACGGTGTTCTGCTCGCCCCTTGACCAACTAGGTGGGAAATAAAAAGTTAGTTAAGCGTAGCAAACCCATCCTGGTTTGTTTCTAATGTGTGAAATTAAAAAAAAAGAAACTAAAATCCAATATATTTTATTTAAAACAAGAAAATTTTAACAATTTTTTTAAAGTTCTTGAGATTCTTCACTTATCTCGTCCCATTCGTCGTCTTTTGGTTGACGGAAGATGAACTCCACCAATGGTAGTCGACAGTAGTAAAAGACGATAATAAGGATTACGAATGTAATAAAAGCGAAACTAAAACAAACGACTGAAGGGAGCCAAGTGTTCCAAACTTCCAGACTGTAGACGTTGTGCACTGCGAAATGGGTTCTCAAGTCGCAGAAACTGAAATATATTTGACCGAAAATGGGCGCCATCTGGAGGGAAGTACTATCGACTAATGAAATCTTAGCATTGTAAATTTTTTTTAACCAATCGCAACAATATATACGTCATGAATGGCTAAAAAATTTACACTCCTTGAATTTTATCGGTCGCACCCAGCAGGAACATGCTAAAACATTTCTTGTCGAGAGAGGGGCAATTCATCATCTACCTGTAAGTAGGATCCAGAAGAACCAGCTCGAAGAATTCCAACTGGTCCGATGTTGACAAAAAGTTGATACCATTGTTATTACTCGAATTGATCACTTCATAGCCCTCCGTTATTTCCACCTCTTCCCTTTGCGATACATGATTCGGGTCAATATAACACGAAACATAATTCTACAGGTTAAAATAATATTTACGACAAGAAAACTCTCTCGTTCCCCCTAATTTCTTACCGCTGCGGACCAGGCCTTACGAGGATCTTTTTCCCATCGTAACATACGATCCCAAGTTTGAGGCGCAACGGCACATCCGGCCGTAACGGGATTCAGTACAAAAGTGTAATCTTCATGTCCAAAAATATTAAAGACCGTAAAATCACCATCAACGGGCCCTTTGTCTTTGTCGTTTTCGTAAAGATGAATCAACGGCTTCAATGGTTGCAGTAAACTGGTCACCATTGGGCAGCCGAACATGGAGAAATTATACGTGATTTGAATGTGATCCGCGTATTCAGTTGCGAACGGGTAACGATGTTTCTGATAAAAAGTCGATGTATCGGACGTCCTAAAAGTTTAAAAGAATTTAATTTTTAAGGTGTTTTGACTCACTTTCGACTCACTTTCTCGCTTTGAAGTTGAAGTTATTTCCTTTGAACTTATTGCAGAAAGAAACCCTACTGTAAAGTTTTATATATGAGTGCAAGTCATCCGCCGTTTTCACGTATTCAGTTTTTTTTCAACCTACTCGTTTGTATTTTTTACTACTAATCGCCGTCCTTTGGGACACCCCAGAGATAATCGTGCAACTGCGTGAACTTTTACATCGCAACCGATTGGATTTTTAGATGCGAAAATGTGCGCACGGTTGAGAGCCAATGACTGGCTTCCGTTTCTACAAGTTAAATATTATTGATTTTTTTTTTTTTTTTTTTTTTTTTACTTGTGGAAAATTAAATACTGGAATTTATTTTGTCTTTTAAATTCTTCGCTTATCATTAATTGAATTTTCTGAAAGGGAATAAATTTGATATTAAAAATTTTGCATAAGTTATGCACTATTTTTCACTATTGTGTCCTTAGTAAGTCCAGCTACAGTGTCAACTTCACTCGACAAAACAGACACGCGATGGACAAGACTTGTGGCCATTGAAACTGTCACAGCTAAATTATGCTCAAACCCAGTTTTATGGGTGTGCGTAGCAAATATTGTGACTGTATCAATTTTATCTAAATAAAGATCATCCACTGGAAGAGATAATTGGAAATGGTTCGTCTGCAAAGAAATTTTTTTTAGTTTAGTTCACACTTGATCACGTTGAGTTAACGCAGAAAAACGATTTTTGGGGGGAAAGTGCACACACGAAGGTTTTCTGCTTATTTATAATGTAAGCAAGTACGAAGTTAATTCACATCTGACGTAACAAGGCAATTGTATCCAAAATAACTGTTATGTGAACGGTACGTGTTACTATAAAGTTGCGTTACGTGTAGTGCGAACATGGATGTGAATTAGCCTTTAAGAGCTTAACAATAAAATTATTAACTGAACACGTGACTGCATCATCCGGCAAAAAATCACTTCGTTTGAGTGTTTTTTCAGTCAACAGTAAAGATTTATCAATTGCGTTCTCCTCTTTTAAGAATTTCACAACTAAATGACTCGAAATTGCCAAAACATCATTGGAAAATGACTCCGTTACATTCCTAGCCTTTAAAAAAATTTAATGAAATAAAACTGTTAAAAAAACCAAAATGTTGAATTAATTACCATTAAAGCAAATGTATGCAACGAAACACATCCATAAATAACTTCACCATCGATAGTAAGAAAAGCAAAATCACCATCTGAATCTTTAAAAACATATGTGTAAATGATCATTAAGTGGCTTCTTACGATAATTACTTAAGGCAAACGGCCCGCTCAACTGAAAGTGAGTCACCCGATAAATCTTCTTAGTCTGAGAATCAATGTAATAAATATTTAACGGCAAAATAATTTGTCCTATAAAGGCATAAATCAACAAGAAAATTCTTTCGTTGCCATAAATTAATTACCAGCCGTAATAGAATAAAACAAAGTCGATTCACTCCACAGAAGAATCATATCATCCTGACCGGGAAAACTAGCTGTACTTAATAACGGAGGGTTTTTATCCATATAAAGTCTATAGCCCATTACAGGTGGCAAATCACCAAACGGTAAGTACTTGGCCACGACCTGTTTTAGAAAAATATTAAAATCACACATTAAGCTATGGTGTATTGAACTACACCGCTACTTAGGATAATGGTGGCGCCACAGTATACACCACTATTGTCTTAGGTAGTGAAATAGTTTCACTTGTACACCATATTTTAAAGAACAGTTAATTTTTATTACACTGTTTTCATCGGTAGTGTAAAATACAGCAAGAGATTCCAATGTTGCAATTATATTTATGGCTATGATGTCACTAGACTAAATAAAAATTAAAAATTCATATTCATATTCAAATTAAGGTCAGCAAAAATTACCGAATTAAATGTCATGAATTGAAGCTTTTCAGTGCAATTAGGAGTGAATAAAATATTCTCGGTCGTATCATTTAGATCATTTTTTTTATACGCTACTAAAATACAGGAATATTTTCCACACCATCCGAATGATTTATTGCAGCAGATATAAGTTGAAAGGGAATCAAATGTTTGTTTACCTTTAAAAATAAAAGTTAACTATAAGAGTTAATAGAGATTTATAATTCTATTTCAAACCTTGCGATCCAATTATTTGGAATGATTTATTTATAATGTTATAAACGACCAATTTATTATTTATAATTAGAGCCAAGTTATCGTCCCAAAGGAAATCCACTGAAGAAACAAGAGCTGATGTTGGGTCGCCTAATTTCTAATTAATTTTAAGAGAAAAATGAAATAAATAAAGTTGTAAGTGGGTCTTGTTTGGGACTAGGCTCGCCACTGGGAGTAATGGGCCATCCTGTTGTGCTCCCAGACACAGTGATGATATTAGAGACAGGAAACTTAGATAGAGTTAAGACATTGTCTTTTACTCGAGTAAGATGATTTTAAACACAAGGCTTAAGTTATTACAATGCACATTGTCGATTAGGGTTGTTACCCCGGTAATAAGCCTAATCAACGTACGAAAATAATAACGCCCCACTCCCCACCTTTCTTAAAAGTGACCATTCACGAATAAATGTCACCTGGAAGAACGAACACGATGCAACTAGATGTAAGTTGCTGGCCACGACGGAACTCGACGTAAGTTGGTGCACGTGATGTATCCGGCCCATCTGTTGGAATGTGCTCGTTTACTAAGGTTTGAAAAGTTGTGTCTTGTTCAGCCGCATCTTGTTGTTTCTCTGCCGCATCTTGCTCAGCCGCTTCTTGCTCAACCGCGTCTTGTTCTAGCGTAGCCACGTCTCGCACTTGCTCAGCTGCGTCTTGCACTTGCTCAGCTGCTTCTTGCTCATTTGCATCTTGCTAAGCTGAATTTTTTTCAAATGCCTGTACTTTCTGACATTGGAATTTCAGCCAGTTCCGCATCGGAAGATGGTTTGCTCGTGTAAACGACGCAGCCGCGTCTTGCTCAGCTGCTTCTTGCTCTAGCTCTGCTGCGTCGTTTACACGAGCAAATCATCTTCGGACGCGGAACTGACTGATACTCCAATGTCAGAAAGTTAAGGCATTTGAAAAAAATTCAGCCAAACAAAATGCAAATGAGCAAGAAGCAGCCGAGCAAGTGCAAGACGCAGCCGAGCAAGTGCAAGACGCAGCTGCGCTAGAGCAAGACGCGGTTGAGCAAGAAGCGGCTGAGCAAGATGCGGAAGAGAAACAACAAGATGCGGCTGATGAAGACACAACTTTTCAAAACCTTAGTAAACGAGCACATTTCAACAGGTGGGCCGGATACATCACGTGCACCAACTTAGGTCGAGTTCCGTCGTGGCCAGCAACTTACGTCGAGTTGCGTCGTGTTCGTTCTTTCAGGTGACATTCATGCGTGAATGGACACTTTTAAGAAAAGTGGGGAGTGGGGCGGTATTATTTTTGTACGTCGAGTTGGGTTTCCCCGCTTACCTTAGCGACCAAGTGCATTGTAATAACTTAAGTCTTGTCTGTAAAATCATCGTACTCGAGTAAAAGGCAATGTCTTAACTGTATACCATCACTGTGTCTGGGAGCACAACAGGATGGCCCATTACTCCCAGTATGGCGAGCCTAGTCCTAAACAAGACCCACTTACAAAATTATAAGAAAATGAATAAAATTACCTTTAAAAATGTATCGTTTATAAATAGTGGTTGAAACGGTTTACTTGTAACATCTCTACCGACATAAATGTACTTTCTAATTTGAATATTAGACACTTAAATTCTCAAATTTTTAAAATTTCAATAATTTACCGCGTGTAAACGAACAAGTTAGGGTTACACAGATGGAACAAAATGAATGATTTTGGACCCATGAGGCTTGATTCAGCCGTTAATAAAATTGTATTATCGCTAGAAGTTAGAACATTAAATTCCCAAATGAGATTTTGTCATTGCAAACTCACATTCCGGAAACAACTTTAAAGAACAACGTGATAAACATGAATAGAATCATCGCAGACATCTTATTCATTAAACAATTGATGTGAATCACCTTAACAATTCCTTCGGATGATTTTGCATCAAAGGCACTGTTATCACCGCGTGTAAACGAACAAGTTAGGGTTACACAGATGGAACAAAATGAATGATTTTGGACCCATGTGACTTGATTCAGACGTTAATAAAATTGTATTATCGCTAGAAGTTAGAACATTTAATTCCCAAATGAGATTTTGTCATTGCAAACTCACATTCCGGAAACAACTTTAAGAACAACGTGATAAACATGAATAGAATCATCGCAGACATCTTTCATTAAACAATTGATGTGATGTGAATCACCGTAACAATCCCTTCGGATGATTTTGCATCAAAGGCATTGTTAATCTCAAACAAATAACTGAGTATGCGCAGCAGCTTTTTTATATGATAAATCCCAGGTTTGGTCAAAATTACCTCATAACTCCACGATTATAAAAGATTCATCAAATTATGCCCAACCAAAAAATGCCACAATCCATAACTATATGTAAGCATAAACAGTGTAACTGCGACAAAAAACACAGTATCCATAAAAAAATAGGCTTTATTTTCAATTAAACTCAGTTCATTTGATACCCGATACAAGGTTATCAATCGCATGCAAAGAAGCATCTCAATCATTAAAATGGATCGTTCCTTGCGCCAACCTTTTATGCGGGCAATTGTCCATGCAGAAATTGGTCACTTGGTAGTCACAAGCTGAAGCCAAAAATGCAGGAAGTATCAAATACATTCTGTTGGCAACTCGTAATTTCGGCACATATCTTTTCACAAGAGATCGTTGAGCGAAATAAGCCACGGCAAAAGCTATAAACAAAAAAAAAAAAAAAAAAAAAATTGTTGTACTGCGATTAAATTTTTATGATTTTTAAACTTACTCATTCCAAACATTCCCAGACCTTGGAGTGTGCTTCGTATATAACAGTGAGCAGTGCATTTCTGGAAATAAAGAGAATATATTAATCGCAAATCTTTCGTCCAAAATGTCATCTGCTTTACCGGGGGAGGCTCTTCATCTGCATCAACCGGCTTGACAACTTTCTTTTTACGAGGTAGATCGCCGTCAACGGAAGAAGCGAACACGTTAATCATTTTGCCTTTTACTATTTTTACGCTTTAAAAATTTCCTTCGAAATGCGATATTTAAAGAAAAATCAGAACCATTGGAAGAACTAAAAATTTTGATATGGTATGCCTTAAAACAATGTGTGCATACGTAACAGTGCTGAGCGCTCCAAGTTGAATGCAAGCTCTTTCCACCGCCAGAGGGATAGCTTGACTAGCGCGCAACATTTAATTCGGTGTATAAAACAATTCAAAATATAACAAAACTACATTTTGTAATAGGTAATATTTTTTTTATATATTTAGTTATCTACATTTTGTCTTTTAATTTTATACGTAATGTGTGATAAAACAAAGCATTTTCACACTCACAATAAGACCACGAAATATTTTTCAGTTATATGGTTTATGTTTCTCTTCACAAATGTGAAAGCATCGCCCCATTAAAATAAAAGAAACTGCAGAAGCTACTGCAGCAGGGTAGGTAACGACAACTCTGTTTTTCAAATTTTTCACTATTGTTGCCTTGATTCCCCATAAACCTAAAAACACTAAAAAAAAAAAAAAAAAATATTAATGCATTATTTACACACACGTTATAATATTTACAAACGGTGTAAATCCCGCTTCCAACTAATCCACCAGTAGCAAAGCAGTCGGTTATGCATTGCTGCAAAGTAATATTTTAATTTCGTTAATTGATTCGAATACAAAATTAATGGTTAATTTTTTTTTTTACTTACAGTAAATAATTTTCTTTGTCTTCGATCATCAAGTCGCATTTTTCTCTCGGCTGGCGTTTCGTTTTGTGGGGGACCCTTTTATTAATTAAAGCTAGCATTAAATACGAAATCGTTGGAAAATGCGAGAATGGACTCGCACCTTTATTAGTACCTTTATTATTACTGCATCTCTTACTTTTCCCAGTTCATTTTGAAACTTAATTTGAAAAAAAAAAAAACCTTAGTAAGAATTCACTGGCAGTTAAGATTATTTTTGTAAAAAAGTATCGATGTGTGGCTATGTAACATTGCTGTCCTAACCAACGTGTTTAGATTATTTGCCTAGTGATTGGTCACAGTAATTAACTAATTTAATTCTATTGGTCGTGAGCTATATTCTTACACAACCAAAAACTATGTTAATTTAACCGAGTTTGGACGACTCTCTTGTTTATCTTCGGGTTCCGTAAATTTGTCTTGGGAACCTTCTTTAGGTTTCCTTTCATAGGGTTCAAAGGGTGCTTCAGACTCAAACTAAAAATGAAGAAATAATGTAATTTTCACTCAACTCTTGCTAGGTAGTGTTATAACCTTCTCCTTTCGTTTCTCTGAAGTATCTGAATGATCCTCTTTCATACGTTGACGTTCCTTCTGGATTAAGAATTAATTTTGATAAAAAGCTTTCTTACATATATAATTTTTCTCACGGCGATTTGTCGATAATAATTGGGTTCATCTTCAGCAGACTTATCATGCTTGACAGGGGTCTGAAAATACAACTTTAAGCATTTGAAATGTAATATTCATTCTTTTTTTCGTATACGTCTCTTTCTCGTTTTCTTTCGGCTTCATCAAGCTTTGAAGGACGTCTCTCTTCAGAATCTTTGCGACGTCTCTCTCCAGAATCTTGGCGACGTCTTTCTCCGGAATCTTTGCGACGTTTCTCTTCAGAATCTTTGTGACGTCTTTCTCCGGAATCTTTGCGACGTTTCTCTTCAGGATCTTTGTGACGTCTTTCTCCGGAATCTTTGTGACGTCTCTCTTCAGAATCTTTGTGACGTCTTTCTCCAGAATCCTTGCGACGTCTCGTAGGCTCCGCAGTCTCCTGCCGATCTTTCCTTGGATGCTCCTCATGAATCTCTTCTCGAAGTCTCCTTCTCGGAGGCCTCTCTTTAACTTCTTTTCTACTCGGTTCAGAAATAGGCTTATCTACCGATTCGCCCTCAAGATCGCGTCGCTCCGTATCCTCCTCCTAAAACCAAAACTTTGATATTTCAAAAATGCAATCCAAAAGAATCAGTTTATACATTATAATCCATTGGGTCCTTTGCTTTATCGTCCACATCCTTCTGAAATTGCAAAGTTAAAATAGTCTTTAGTTTTCCATTAATTTTTTTAAGGTTTTACTTTAGACTCATCATCGTCGTCATCTGGGTTCGCTGGCGGGCCCTTAAAAGTTTTCATAGGGTAGAATCTGATTGGGATTTTGACAGGCATTTTGAAGAGGTAAACTCAAAATTTTGAAATTAAAGTGTAAAAAAGAGCTGAGAAAAATTTACTCCAACTTTTAGGTTTAAACACTGAATACCAAATGAATAAAGATATTATTATTTCTTTGTTATGTCATACTTGCACACCACCTCGAGGTAAAATTTGAAATTACTTCTTGCCAAAAGCAACAACAAAGTTAATTTTCTCTGCTAAAGTTCTTACACTAGGAAAAAAATACGTCTTTTAAATAAAATTTCAAGTAGTTTATTTATTTCCAACGGTCAACCCAGTCCACTTACAAAATCAATTAGTTAAAATATTCATTTAAAACTTCTAGCTCCTTTAATTAGAATAAATTTTCGATTTGAATGCGTTGCAAACATCTTTTCGCTCAGATTTTAAGATATTGCATTAAAAGATGAATCCTTAGAGCATCCCTCAAGGGAGTATTTCATTTCAAGTTCAAGTATACAAACATTGGAGTTGAAATGTGCACCAAACGTTTAATTCACCAAGCAAAACTCTTCTAACGGAGTAAATTGGCAACTTTTTTCCGAAAAAATTATCCAAAATTGGAACCATAGTAAATATCTACTACAGTACAATGTTGATGCGAACGTACAGATATTGAAAACCTGTTCTAAAACAGCAGTTTTTTAAAAATTTACAGCCACGCAATGGACAGCAATACCAAAACAGCGGAAGCGTTCAACAAATACAATTAAATTTTTCAAATGTTGCAAATAAGTTTTAGTTCCTCACCGTAGTGACGATATTACACGTGCCCCTCTACTTCGTTTCAATCCGCTCTTCATTGGTTAAAACGCGTGTCACTAGATGGCAGCACCTTAGGTTCCTTCAATCCCAATACACGTAATGAACAAGCAATTTGCATATTCTAATTATCCGTAATTTAAAGAAATAAACTTATCATCATTACACTTCAACAAACACAGAATAAAAGAAATTCAATCGAATCCATTTTCTATGTTTTTATGAAGTCAACTTGTGATTCCCATCAGGGATTAATCTTTTTTATGGCTGCTTTTAGTTTATGGCATGACGAGGACCTCTACACATCCTTTTCCCACCGACGAGGGCAATGTTTCAAATCAATGGCTTCTGTCATTATACTAGAAGACGGCAATAAACTAAATCCTACACTGATGCCCATATTCAAATTAATCAAGCCGCTTTTACAGCCTCTCACCAATAAAAACACCTCATCACATTTTATTCACAAAACCAGATGGAAAGACACATCAATGTGACTAAACGAGGTAAGAGAAAAAAACACGTTCATTTCACCTGATAAACCACCCGATTCTCTTCCTTTTTTTGCCATCATCACGCTCAATTGCACACTTGTGTTTAATGTATCTCATGAGACGGTTCCCACTTTGCCCTCACAATTACCGCTGATTTACTAGTTGATGGTTCTTTGCACTTTCTCTCGAGGGAATCATTGAAGAAACAAAGTGCGTTTATACGTCCAACTATCTTTGCGACATTTTTTTTTATAAGTTCATCATGTGGAATTTTTTCCTCTTATGGGAATTATTGAAAAAACTCGGAGAACGAACAAGCATGCACATTTTTCAGTTGTTAGGATCTGGAGGTATTTTTTTTTTCAGCCTTGGATTACGTGGATACATGCTTTTAGTCTGTTCTACAAGCTAAGAGAGAAATATCTGATGTGTGTCATATGGTTGAAGTGCGGGAAGGTTATGAGTGATTTATTCCACCTTTTCCAGTCCCTCAATCCCTCAACAATTTACCAACAATTGGTAGGGGGCCTCAAAATTGTCACTTGGATGTGGGAGTGGGGAAAAATGAGATATCGGTTTGTTTATTTTGTTCGTAGGTTTTGTATTTGGGTTTTTAATTATTACGAGCTTTCGAGGAAATAGATAAAAATGAGACGTGTGTCATAAGTTCCAGATGTAAAAGAGATAGGGTAATCAATTGGCTTACCTATGAGCAGAAGTTGGTGAAAAATTTTTACATTTGACGAAATCATTTGCTAATGATTGAAAATCGTTAGGGTAGGGCGTCCCCTGTCTAATTTTTATAATCCCTTCCCCTTTCATTGCAGAAAATCGAACCTGTTTCATGTTTGAAGAACGTTTCCCTGTTTAGCCATATTCTCAGATCTTTTCTTAACGCGATTAAAAGAATGTTATACAACTGCAGAACTGTTGAAAATAAATTTTGGAACTGACAACTTTCGTATCAAGTTTATTTTATTTTAGAGGTGACAGCTGAGAAGTAAGAAATTTGTTTGAGCGTACTCACAAGTGAAAAAGAAAAAGAATTAACAAAAATTAACATCAAGGAAAACCAAATTTCAGTTGCGTATGCCAATCGAACTAAAGCAAAAGATCAAACTTGATATTTCAGGCAGTGCGTAGCTTAAATCCAGGCTTTTGTCTATATTAATAATATTTTAATACAGTTTGGGTAATCTGGGCTTTTGGAATGTAAAAAAAACGGCCCCAAAATTAAATCCTTTCTAATCTAGTTCTTCACGGTAAATAAGTTAAGGTGATTAACAATAACTTGACCCTTCAAAATTTCAATAAAGAATGCGTTTGACGCTTACGTTCAGTTCTTACATACGGTTAAACCAAAATAACTTTATTAATGTAACATATAAATATTGATTCGCATTCAAAGCTCAGAACTTTTAATGCGTTTTAATGGACCTGCAGAAGAGCAGTTTTGGTATTACACCGAAATGTATAAGATTTAATGTTGAAGTTAATGTATTTCCGCTTGTTACTCATTCCCACCAACAAATTTTTTAGCTTCTAACGGGTGCATATTAAATAGGAAAATAAAATAACTGTTATTTGAACTGTATATGCATTAACCAATATTGTGTATTTACAAACGTTGCTTTTTTAATAAGGATTTCAACTTAATTTTGTCAATATGAAAAATATGCTGTATAAAAAATTTTATCTAAACTAAAACATAGGTATCTATATACTTATGAGAAAATCTAGCAGTTATGGAATTTTAAAAGCTTTGTAAACATTTGTTTTTAACAAGTACGTTTAGCAAGGATTACGTATTTAGCGGGTTTAGCCAGTAAATAGAAAATATCAAAAATTTCCACTTGATTTGTGATGAATCATAAAGGCATTAAGGCGTTAATATTTGTAACAAACAAATTCCTCCCATTTAGTATACACAGTTGGTTAGCAACATGTTACAAAAAGCGAAAAACACAATCTCTCTTATTTCAAAATTTTATCTCTCTCCAATTATGGTCAACAGCGGCACTTTTCATGTGGTAAAACCCAAATCAAATAACACTTTGAACTACCTAAATTTTTCCCTCCTTTTATTATTTTTTAATCAAACAAATTGAAAACTATAAAAATCCGTCAAACAAATACGTTTCCATCAAACTCAATTTCCATCAGGCGTCTCCATGGAATTTCCGCTTCATCTCTTACCACGGCCGACCCAATTAGCGACCCCTATTAGCCGTGGTCCCCAGAGTGGTGCTCCCACCCTGCACTGCAATCATCCCGCAGCGAATGGACGAGGCCGTCACTTGAGCGCCGGCCCCGCCCAATCAACGCGTGAAACCCAATCACGGGAATAGACACCAATTAGGTAACCATGTAACCATGACCAAACTAATGCCACGCCTGCCACATGACTCGATATTATGCTCTACTAAACTCAATTGACTCGACTGACAGCTTTATTAATATCGACCAATGAATAAAAATGATACACTTAAAAAACTTTTCTCATTAATTTCAGACATAAAAAAAATTCTCCCTTTTACGTATATTCCCCTAACTGCATCCCAAGTCTTAACTCGAATACTAAAATTGCAAAAGGCACCGACACAAACAATGTTAGTCTCGAATTTAACACACTATTAAAAACAATATAAAAAAGAAACCGGTGTAAACCAACTACCGTTTCATTCTCACTCCATGATTTTTATGAATCGAATTCAAACACAAGAAGCAGCTATAAACCACACATCTGTTATTTCCGACTATTGTTTCTCTTCCTCATGCAGAACCTTGGACAATCACCAATCATATAAAGAGAGGAGAGGACTAGACTAATAGTCAGAAATTCCTTGCCTTTTCAGACACCCGCTAAATGCCTTCAGCTCGTTTGCCTTAATGGCGCCTTCATTAGGGATGGGAAGTTCTTTCAAAAAGTCGGCAAGTGTAAACGACTCATTCCCAAACTCAGGGGACAAAGTCAAAGGTCAAGGATAAGGGTGGGTTAAACAAAAGAACTCATTTCATGACTTTCGTGGTTTGGTTGGAAAAAAATATAAGATATATAATTTCATTTCGCTTATTTTTATGGCAGATGGGGGATGGTATGAGTTGAGATATGCTAAGTGCAAAAAAAAAAAAAAAAAGAAAAAAAAAGTTGAGTTGTTTTGACCATCCCTAAAAATTTCAAAGAATGGCCTTTCATTTAACCTGCGGCTAATCTATCTGGACGCAGGTGAAGTTGTTGTTGCCAGCCCCCTTAAGGCAAATGGCGGCATGTCTGTAATCAGGAAACGGGGGATGTACGCGAGCAATTTGTAAACGACCCATGGATGGAGGGAGAAAAGATCACTGGACAACAGGACGCCCCTCCTTGAGGGGTGGATGAACGAATCAAGAAAACTCCCCTTCGACTTCAAGAAAAAAAAAAGTTGTCTTCATCACAAATGAATTTGAGGAATGTCTTAAGAGGTGTAAAAAGGGGGAATGGTTGTAAAATTTAAGTTTTTTAACACAAGTTTTTTTTTTTCATACTTTTTAATGGTTGTAAAATGTTACATTTTTTGTAGTCATAAAGGGAGTTTTCATACGGCTTGGATTTGGTGGTTAATTATTCCTGGTTTGTGGGTGACGCAAATCACACCTCAGTGCTATTTTTGGGCGGAAAAACGCAGCGTGACCATAGCCACATTTAAGTACATCCGACTTACATTTAGGCTTGTGAGGACAATGGAACGTAACTTGAAATTCTTAAACGACAGAGCGATTAAATTAACCAAATTATAAATTTTTATACATTCAAAATTTATGAAGATATTTAAATAGTGTTTTGCTATAGCGATTGGTGTAGTCACAGTTCCTGTTTAACTCGTTGCGGCATTGGGTTTCACAGAGGTAATTTAGGAGGCGGTTCTTGCTCACTTTTCCGCCTCTTGTAAGCTTGTAAGATTCATGACCCCGGTCTTGCATTTACAAGCTACTGCACTCTGCACTCGTCAGTCATGTAGTTGGATTCTTGTAATGTATTCTGTTAGTTCAATAAAATTAGAAGGATTGACCGATTGCACGTTAACTTAACATTTATACTTAAAAAATGGATGAATGGCAATACGTTTTAAATTCCAGTATTACCATTTACTTTTAATATAAATTATTATTCCATTTCAATAATTCCATTATTATTTTTATCATAATGTGGATTTTTATGGTCAAGTTAACAAAAAAAACAATCAAATAACTTTCACATCAAAAATAATTGGTTCAAATCGTGACGAAAATCCTCAAAAAATTACAAAATTATCAAATCTTGGCCGAATAATAATTTTGTAAATAATCCAATATTTTTGTATACGGTCTGAAATTTCATAGTACGGTATATATTTACACACAGTACAGTCGTAAGAGCAATATGAGAATTTAGCTTCTAATTGGAAATTATAAACAATATATAAAGCAAACTTTTTGGGTGGTTTTACGTATAAAATGAGCCATCATTTACTATTTCATTATTTAATATTGTCCATATTGAATTTTAATAAACTTCAAAATTCTATCAAATCATAAACACTTTAATCTAAGTGCGGATAGTGTTAGTCTTTGTAACTAATATTTACCACAAGGCGTTAAACAATATCTGTACACACTATTGTAAACATCATTACTAGAGCAAATGAATTATGAGTCACGTGAGACTGAGTCAAATGTACCTCGAAACGATATAATCCCAGGTTGGTCATGAATCCATCCGGCGGCGTCAAATGTAGAAACCCGTGCCATCGTTGCCGAGGGAAAAGCAAATGGTTGTTGCGAGGCAACAATAGACTAATTTTATCGTCGTCTTCTTGTAGTTAACAGTTTTATGATTTTACAAATTATTCTTAAAAGAGCGCATTACGTTGTCCGTGTCTGCTGAGTGTTATAGAGAAAGTTGTCTCATAAAGGTGCGAGTGATAAATGGTTTTATGACGTTCATCTTAAAATAAAATAGGGGCGTAGGGATTTGAGCAATATTTACTCTTACTTTAGACGTTAATAGTTTAAATAAGAATTCTTTTCCACAGGTGATTTTACATTCAAATTTATAAGTTTTATTTGCAATACTCCTTAAACGATTTCGAATAATGAAAAATTTAAATTTCGCTTTTAATAAAATTTAAATAATCCTGACTTATCTTCTGTACTTATTTTTTTAAAAAAAGTACAAGTTATTAAATGGCTACCAAAAAACATCTTATCAAACTGTGTGAAAAAAAAAAAATAAAAAAATTACTATCTATTGACATTTTTGGCGTCGCCCAGTCTGTCAGGAACGCAGCTTCAAAAGATTAGACCGCCCCTCAAAGAAATGTATGGTAAGAAAGGCGAGCAAATATTTGCTTTTTTGCATGTGTAGGGTGGCGTAAAACGGGGGTGGGAGGTTGGAGAACGACGTTTAATCTAAAGGTTGTTGTCTCAACTTATGTCGTACCACTGCCACTTATCATTTGCACACACAACCATTTCCTATCAGCTTGTCTCACATATTGAGATTATCTTGAGACTTCCTATAATGCACGGCTAGCTTTATAAACGATTTAAACGCATTGATTGCGTCATGTTTTAATTCTCTTCTGTAAAAGTTTTTTCAAATCTTCTTATTGCAAGAAATTATTTTTATCCCTACCGGGAATCAAACGCGATACCGAGTATTGTTTAAGAGATAGAGAAGAGATAACCGATGTTATGTCGCATGAGTAAGGCTTGAAGATAAAGTCGATGAAAAATGATTATCGTATCAACAAACCCAAAAAATAAATTTTTGTTATTATATTTGATTGAGTTATTTTCAACTTCTGGAATTTTTGGAAATAAAAACAAGGAAAGGAATACTCTTAAAAATTCAATTTGTTTTTATGTAAAATATTAAGATACGGCAAAAATTCGTTTTCCAAATTTAAAAAAAAATATCAAAACCCTAAAGAAAATTTTAGTGGATGACAGTAGAAAGTGTCGAGGAGAGAGAAAAAATTAATAGGAAAACCGATTCTCTGCTTTGATTGGCTGCAAAGAAATGACGTCATGTCGAGCAGCCAATAACTTCAAAATGGAAATGAGGCAAGCAACAAGCCCACAACATGGTGAGCGACAACAAGGAGTTCTCTCTTCAAAATCCGTTTGAAGTTGAACCTTGACGACATATCAAGAAAGAAAATGTTCACTTAACCACCTCCATGAAAAATATCAAAAGACCCAAATTGGATTGAGATGATAATAATTTTCCTACCAACCTGGATACATCACGTACAACAGATCGGTGCGGGGGCACGTGGTCACCGAACGGCCACATAGACTCCAACCCGCAACCAGGTAGTGGCAATATGGTACTTTATTACGACCCATACCCAAGTATGTTCACCACACCGCCTTCTCGACATCACCAGATCGGCACAATGGGACATCATTACCCATACGGACAAAACCAAACGCAATCAACGCCTCAGTTCAGTACGGCGCATCACCAAGAAATGCCGTGCAGCGTTTCACAATTTGGCGGTCCAATGGACAATACCGTACAAATCCAACCTCAGTGGCACGTTCCGGCCGGTCCAAATACATCGTCAGTTTATTCGACATCGATTCCACCGACATCGTCAGCATGTTCACGGACACCGGTATTCGACGAATGGAACTCGCGAAGTCCGTGCGCGCACTTGTCAACCGGGCCGAGTTGCGCGAGTCCCGCTACAACGCCGTTTAACACTGGTGCCGTCGCCACTTATAAATTCGGTGGTGTTCAGGACTTTACGCAGGCGCATCGTCAACCGCCTGCACAGGACTTGAGTCTGCATGGTGGACAACAATCGCCGGATTCTGGTTTGACCGTGTCTAGCGACGGAGTTTCTAGCTCCGACTCACCTGGAGGAAATAATCAGATATTGGCGGGCGTTCAGCAACATGCGATTCCTCCCGCCCAACAAGGACTCAGGCCGCCGATAATTCGCAGTCCGTATGATTGGATTAAGAAACCGTCATATCAAACGCAATGTAACCCAGGTAAAACTTACTTCCTTAATTTTATTTGCTAAAAAGACATTTTTTTCAATGCAATATTTTACATATTGATACGAACACAGCTTCAATATAAAAAAAAAATGTATTTACATGTTTCTACAGAATTTGAACGAATTTATTTAAATGTTAAGTCTTTTAGTACAAAAAATGGCCCAAAAGATCACTTTCTATATTTAAATTACGTTCAAAAAACCAAGTGGAAAATGATAAAATTAAATTAAAATGTCCGGGTATTTGATAAATCCAATAAAACTTTTCTATTTTTATTGAGTAACACTCAAGAAGTTGTGTAGTGTACACCTTTGAGTTAATTCCACTAAATAAAATCTTTTGCTAACTCAAATTACAATTTTTATTCTGTACTTCTAGAAGAATTAAAGAGTTAGCCCATAATAGCATATTTCTCCGTACTAATTGTTTAGGCCTATTTCTACTGAAAAGTCAATCAGACAAATTGCTGAAAGCAGTTAAAGGAAGACCAAAGAAATGTCCGTTTGTTGTCCCGCAACCAGTTTGTCAACATGTCCAAATAGATAAGGCAGGGGGTGACTGCAAAGTGGACAAAAGAAGGACAGGTAGAGGGGCGGGAAGAAGAAGCCAAGTGAGACTATCATTTCTTGTAGTCTCCAAGATCGGTTCAATTGAGCATCGGCTAATCCTTTTGTCCTCTTTTTTTTCTTTAACCCCATGCAAGGACATGGTGTTTCATGTAAAGGATTAATGGGTCAAGGGAATCGATTAAGCAAAAACCCTATTTCGTTAAATTATTTACAGCTTCTTTTAATCTAATTATATAGCTCCTATTACAATATAGCCTGATCACGTTTCCCAATAAGTAATCCCGTAGAACAAGTAAAATCGTATTTTTTTACAATAATGATGTAAAATATTATAGTTTGTCAGATGTTTTGTACAAATTGTAATGGGTACTTTGACTTTTCCCGGCTCATTTTTCCTTTCCTCTATAATTGTTTCCGTTTAGCGGGAAATAGCAGCGCTCAAACCATAAAACTCCATCCGATCAATGTGTATAAAAAAAAAAAAACCCCAAAAAGAGTCTTTTTATTTCCATTAATTTTTCAAAGCTATTTAACCGTAAAAGTCTACTTAATATACCGCACGTCTTTTTCTGCAACTTTTTTCAAAAGTAATTAAAACTAACTTTTCCTACGAATTGAATTTTTTTCAATTGAACAAAACCTATTAAGCCATGAATTGCAAGTACGAGGCTCCGCCTTTGGCGTTTCCCTTCCATCAAAGCAACCGTGCCAGCCAAACATGGAATTGGGCAGGTGGGCGGCACCTGGAGCCAATGGGGCTAAGTAAAATTAAACAAGCTCCTTTATACCTTTCTATCCCCCCATTGGTTTACCCACAAGGCCAACCATTTTTTTTTTTTTCAACAAAATTTCGCGACCCAATTTAGTGTGCTAAATATTTCCAGCTGTTTTCACTATTCCCCCCTTCTCTTCCCTTGAAAGTTCGATGCTCTCGAAAAATCGGCGCCACAGTGGCAATTTTTGCATTCCCAATCCCCAATTTTCCCCTTTGACCCCCATGGGACTCATTAAGAACATCCGACTCATTACTTCCCCCCTTCAACAATCAAAGTCCCCTCTGAAAAAACACCCATCTGTGGTTCTCTGATTGTTCAAGAAATAGGATTAAACATTTCACTTTTGGTGTTTGTCGGGGACCGGCAAAATGAAAATGTTGCGGAGAGTCGTATTTTTATACAAAGATTTGTTGTGGTTATTTATAAAAATCTCTTGGTGTTCAGAGATGATGGAGCATTTTTGTCTGACTGATGAACGGGGCTGGGACACACAGGAAAGATTAATTTTACGCCTTTTCACCATAGTCTAATCTAGAGGGACAAATTTGCTTTGTTCGCTCTTTGTCACCTGTAATTTTTCATCGTGTATCTATGGAATCAAACCAATCAAACTGAATGTGTTTTCCAAATGACACAAACATCAATTTTTGTTTTTATAAAAGAGGCTAATAAAATGTGTAAATTGGTGCATTTTATTATTGTACTCACGTTATATTTCGCAGTTTATGGGTTTTCGGTGTTTATAACATGACGTGACATGAAATAAATATTCCGTTTATACGTTGCACATACAGGATTATATTAGAAAATCGATTTTAAATACTTTATTATTTTCATCCAAATACACGTAAACAGTACAAAATTAATATTAATGATTGAGCGCAGTTAGAATTTTGCGGACTGAATCCGCGCAAAGCAATCCGATTAGGATTTAGTTACTATAAAAATGTGAATACTTTTTAACGTAAATTACTCGGGTAATTCAAAAAGTAAAATACAACTCAACCGGATTTTGAGTTGCAACTCAAAACGTATATTAAAACTTGATCATTTTTAATAATCATTTTGACCATGAGCTCATCAGATCATAAATTTGTACTCGTTTTGGTGGTCAGTGATGACTATATTCAAATCGCATTTTATTCATTTGATCAAGTTGTCTTTTCCGATCATATAAAAATCAGAGCTACAATCAAAAATGATCAAATTGTGATTCAAGAAATGAATCACTAAAAATGTACCAAATTTTTTAAAAGAATTGCTTAGCATACTATTGGCGCAATTCAATATTTTCCGCTTAAAATATAAGCCTGAATTTCTACATTTTGTTCAAACCTTCTTTTTGCCTTTCATTCCCCTTCTCTTTCAAATCGTGTCCATGACAAATGACAGGGGTAGACAAAGAAAACACTTGGATGGCCTTACTTGCCCGCCTCCTGTCAGCAAACCTGCTGCTCTACAACAGCTCTCGCGTGGATGTCATGTCTTGGCTGACTTCTTTCAACACCTGATCGGTCAATCCCGCTTAACCGTTTATTGTGTCCAATAGCTTTTATTCCCTGTTACCGAGTGTTTTATTAACTTAAATCAATAATCTCTTATATCGGAAAGAAAAGAGATCATAAAAATTTCCCACTTGAATGAGATTGTAATTAAAGATGGTTGTTTAATTTTTTATTTTGAATAGGTAAAACAAGAACTAAGGACAAATACCGTGTTGTATACAGCGATATACAAAGACTGGAACTGGAGAAAGAATTTCATTATAGTCGATATATCACAATAAGAAGAAAAGCTGAATTGGCGCAAGTTTTAGGATTGTCGGAGAGACAGGTAATAAAGTAAGCCCATTACAAATATATAGTAGTAAGATTGCAAACTTTTCTAATATTTTTTACAAGTTACACAATTTAAATAAGCGTAAATACAAAACATTTTGCAATAATTTTTTAACTATACTACTCGCTGTAGATTTGCCCTTATGCAGTAAAAATTAAGAATTTTTAACAATTTTTTAGCAATCATGAGTTTGTCACACTTATTTTTATGATGAGTGATGAGAACAAGTCAAGTGACAATTGATCGTATTTTAGATCGTATTATCCAATTTTTTGATCACATTGTTAGTGCTAAGATTAAAAATAATGAAAAATGATGCAAAGGCTGAGTGATTATAACTAAACTAATTTAATTTAGAGTAAAATAGAATCAACTTTCGTTTATTTCTGAGTTTATAAATGATTGATAATCTTTTTTTTTTTTTTGCTTTTGAAGGTAAAGATCTGGTTTCAAAATAGAAGAGCAAAGGAGAGAAAACAAGTGAAGAAACGAGAAGAATTTGTTCAAAAAGAAAAAGACATTGTGGTCCATCATCATTTACAAATGTCTACTGCCAATGGAATTGGCAATAAGATGATTAGTTTGGACTAAAAGAAAATGAAAATGTGATTTCTGTTCTGGGTCAAAGAAAAATCTCCCACAAGAGTTTAATCATGAATGCCAAAGGTTTAATATGTTATGTGCCCCGTTCACCTTTTCAGTTTCTCATGTGTATATAATTTATTCAACACTTTTAAATCTCAACATGTAGCACAAAAAAAATTCACTTTTTTCTGGGCAGGTAATTGTTTTACTAGAGAAAGAAATAATATTTTTTCATTCACTTACGAAATTCATTTATGAGGATTATTAAAAGCTTAGAATAAAGGCCTTTTTGTATTAATTCTAAATAAATTTTCAGATACTTTCACTGACAATTTGTTGACAAGTTTTAAAAAAATCCACATTCCTCAGTAGCTGAGAAAAGCTAATAAAAATTTTACATCATTTTCTTGTTACTTTTTAGATGCCTTTAATCTGCTTGAGAAGTTGACGATAAGAAGGAAACCAATTCGAGGTTAGGTTCGGCAAAATCAAAGGTTTTCATTCGGGTGTTATGAGTTTAGTTATGACAGCCACTGGCTTCAATGCTGTTCTCACTGCTCGTAAAATGTCTACGTGGTCAGCGTGGATATGGACATAATATTAATGCCGTGATAAAAACGTGACAAATGGGAGAATGTTTAGGCCTATGTGAAAAGATAATAAAGATAAATAAATGTATACTTGTTTAATTTAACTGATAAGTCACCAAGAATCAGTCACTGTTCCATTTATCTAAAGTCAGATACTAGTTTCAAAATTTTACCACTAGGAAAATCTAGGATTTTACAATTGATTAAAAGCTTACTCTTGCGTGTCTACACAGAAATATAATTCAACACACCCATTTATTAATGTCATTATTTTAATTTAAAATATTCAATGGAAGTGAAACAAATCAACCCGTCAGATTCTATCTCCCGGAAAAAACAGTACATAGAAATGTTTGTACCGTATTTAAAATTCTAATCACGTTTTGAAAACGGCCTTCCTGGATCACACTTTTTTTTCTCCTTTTCTTTCTTTTTAACTCAACGTTTGTCGGCTCTTCAAAACCGAACCTACCCCTATAAATTGACGTTGTAAACCCAGTCAAGAACCTGACTCATTACATGGAAAAAGCCTATGTAATGGTTTTACGATGGGTACTGTGGCAAGACTGCAGTTTGTTTTTTTTTTTTTTTTTTTTTTTTTTTTGG
>JAQGAS010000348.1:0-58799 GCA_034686365.1 Pachymerium ferrugineum | reverse complement strand
ATTTTTAGAACATTGCGAGTTTTTTCAATTAGGCTTATAAGCCTAAATTAAGTAAATCCAACTAAATGTAGTATTGGAAACGCATCTAGAGAGTTATAATTTTTTTTCTAGGAATTAGGACATAATAAACTGTGTTCTCTTAAAGTTTCATGACTCCCCTTGTTATATTTTATACAATTCACAACTACAAAAATTAAAAAAAATTACACTGACTCTTTTTGCTTATAACTCTGTAAATATTTGAGATAGATATATGAATGTGATATTTAATCGAATTGTCTTTAAAAGATGCACCAGATTCCGTAAAAAAAAAACTTGAAAAAACCCAAACCCTTTGGGTGTTTTTAATTTCGAAAAAATTCGACGATAAAAATTTATAAAGAATATCAAAGTTTATTTAACTAGGCTTATTAACAGCGCCATCTTTTGGGAAACCAGAAGTAGTTTAAATTCAATCAGAGGTGATGAAAAAATTGCTGTGTCAAGTTGGACTGGTGTTAAAGGTAAAATTAGGCACTTCCAGTTTAGTAAAACGTCGCTTTCAAAGAAAAATGAAGCACTTCCGGTGGTTTGGGAAACCGGAAGTAGTTTAAATTCAATCAGAGGTGATGATAAAAACTTGCTGTGTTAAGTTGGACTGGTGTTTAAAGGGAAAGTGAGGCCCTTCCGGTTTAGTAAAACTTCGCTTTCGGGGGAAAATGAGGCACTTCCGGTGGCTTTGGGAAACCGGAAGTAGTTTAAATTCAATCAGCGGTGTTATAAAAATTGCTGTGTCAAGTTAGACTGGTGTTTAAAGGAAAAATTAGCTACTTCCGGTTTAGTAAAGCGTCGCTTTCGGGGGAAAATGAAGCACTTCCGGTGGTTTTAGGAAACCGGAAGTGGTTTAAATTCAATCATAGGTAATCGAAAGAATTTGTTGTTTTCAAGTTGGGCAACTGGTCGGCTCCTCCCTCAATCAGCGACAGGCAATCAAAACTCTAAACAAATTGATGGTTTTTCATTACTAACTCTCAAAATATGTAAGTTCATGGCTGTTTCACAATTTTCGGCTAACCTACAGAAAAAGGGCTATCGTTTGGTATATAATTTATAGGTTCAGAGTAGTTAGATGTAGGCGAGCTCAACCGTCACAAAAATCAAAGGTTGCTGCTAGCGTATTATATATATATATACTAAAAGTTTTCCCGTTGCTTTGCAATGGGGTTTTATTTGTTTTCCAGAAATTAAACTGGTTTTACCCAAAACTTGCTCTTTTCAATACTGTCACCCATTCCCTTACCAATTTTCAACACTCTCACCCAATCCCTTCCCTTACTATTTTTCAATCCTGTCACCCAATCTCTAACCACTTTTAACAATCTTACCCAATCCCTTCCCATACCACTTTTCAATACTCTCTTACCACTTTCAAAACCCTCACCTCTCACAATTTTTAACAAAAACAAATGCGCCCTCTGTAGTCAGTTAGATCCCTTTCTTATGTCATGGTAACAGGTGTCCCGAAACAACCCCTTTTTAATCCCTTAACCCCCTGACTTTGCATGTACCGAGGTGAAAATAAACAGTCATTGGTTAAAAACGTCACGTGGTGGCAATGAGCCAATGCTCATGGTACGTGTAAAAGAAAAAAATAAAAGCGAACGACACCTGGGATTCCCAGGCGGTCACCCATCCAAGTACTAACCAGGCCCGATGCTGCTTAACTTCGGTGATCGGACGAGAACCGGTGCTTTCAGCATGGTATGGCCGTTCACATGTGTAAAAGAGTTGTTTTCGAACTTCATGTCTTTCCTAACCAACCACCAACGACAACGTTCAGGTCTTTGCACCAATCACATTGCATGGGCGTGGTTCCTATTTTTGAATTAAGGCCAACAGTTGCTACACCCTAGAAACTAATCTACTAAAAACATTTTTAAATTCATTGCATATCAAAAAAATGTCAACTACAACTGTGGAAGATCTTCGTCAACTCCCCTTGCGGGATAGGCTTGATTTAATGAAGCAAGCAGCTCGGCAAAACAATTCAAATCCGATAGGGCTACAACAAAAAGTACATCTTGCGGATAAACCTGAATCGATGACGAACCCAGTGCAATTGGAAACAGAACTAACACGGAAGAAAGTATTAACCTTATTTGAATACGAAAATTAAGTGATTAAAGCAAGTTACTTTTTTAGCAATTGTTGAAATCTATCGATACCCAAACTCTGCCAGATAAAGGAAGTCGCTTGAAGACCCAGATACAAGATTTAGAAAATATGCTAAAAACAGTTAAAATCACCTGTAAGTAAATTTATCTTTGAGTTATGTGACGGTAGTACGTTAATCACTCATTTATTGAATTAGACGAGAAATCTGAAGCAGTGACATCTTTCAAGTTGTCTGTGGAAGGGAAAAAACTAAAACAACCCACGATCCCATCAATGATTAACCAACAGCGTAACGTTGCATCTAGACCTAACATAGACAGTAAGAATGTTCTCAGGATGAATTAAGCAATGCTTAATAACACCTGTTGTCTCTTAAGAACCGATCAATTTAAATTTTCAAAATACACATGGGATGGAAAAGTCTAACCCCACAGTAGTTCAAAAACCTCGACTTGTGTATGGTCCGGGAAAACCAATTCAATCTCAACCATTAACATTACATCAGATGCAACAGTTATATGCAGGTCTAATGTTACTTCAATTGTCGTTTTAACATTTGGAATAAAACATTTTTTAACAGCCAGACCACAAATTCACAATTTATACGGTGGACGAATGACGGCAGATCGTAAAGAAGAAGTCAAATCAGTAACTACAGAAGCTATAGAAAAGTTGCACAAATCATTACAAAACTGCCCTTCTCAAAACGATGAACTTAATGATCCACCAAACGTAACTGTTTCTCTTTTGCCCCATCAACGACAGGCTCTTGCTTGGATGATATGGCGTGAAAAACAACATCCTCCTGGAGGAATTTTGGGTAGTTTACACTTAAGCGTATATAGATTTTTATTAATTTTGAAATATTGCAGCGGACGATATGGGACTAGGCAAGACTCTTACAATTCTATCGCTAATTTTAAAACGCAGAGAATTGTCTGGTGATGACGACGCAGTTCAAACTGGAGCTTCGGAAAAGAGTAATACAAAGTTTGCGTTTCAACTTATTTGCTTAAACATTTTTAAAACACTATTTAGATCTCATATATTCGAAATGTAATTTGATCATTTGCCCTGCTTCTATAATAAAACAGTGGGAAGCAGAAATTGAAAAAAGAATTTCTTCTGGAGCGATTAGATTTTGCCTTTATCACGGAACTAATCGAGAAACTAACATGAAAAAGTATAATCAATCATTGATCACATTAAATCTACAATTGCAGTTAAGTGTCGTTTCAGGTTGGCAGCACATGACGTAGTTGTAACAAGTTACGAAGTAATTAGAAGTGAAGTTGGAAAGGTTGAAGTGGGTATTCTGTATAATAGTAAAAATCTAATTTAACTTTACCACTATCTTTTGATTTTATCAGAAATCGCCATTCCTAACTTCGCCAAATATATTATCCATTGTTTGGGAATCAGTGGTGTTGGATGAAGGCCATAACATTAAAAACTGGAAATGTAAAACTGCTTTGGCTGTTTGTCAGTTACGCGCTAAAATTCGTTGGGTTTCTACTGGAACACCCGTTCATAACGATTTGTTAGACATGTTTTCGTTATTAAGATTTTTAAGATGTTCACCATTTGATGAATATAAAGTGTGGAAGCAGTGGGTTGATAACAAATCTGACGCTAGTCAAACTCGGTTAAAAACAATTGTTCGAGGGTTGATGTTACGAAGAACTAAAAGTCAAAGAAGTGCAACTGGAGAAAAATTAGTAACTAGAATCTTTTTTAATTGATGATACTGATTTATCAGTATTTAATTTTGATAGATTGATCTGCCGAAGAAAGAATTTTGTTTATACAAAATAAAACTGTCACCAGATGAAGAAAGAATATATAACAGAATTTTCGAAATATCAAAGTAATTGGATAATTATATTAAGGTTGTTGCTTTTTATTAAGTTTTGTATTTTAGGGCTTCTTTAACTAATTATCTAAAGCAGCAAAAACAAAAACAGCAAGAAGCTGCAGAGGGCAAACTTACAACAACTGAAAATCAAAATGCAATAACTACGCCTATCATGAAAGCAGCTGATTTCTTGGTTCTACTTCTCCGTTTGCGGCAATGTTGTTGTCATCTTAGCCTAATAAAGGTACTTTACATTACTCCAATTACCCCAAAAATAAATGATATAAATGTAAATTTTTATTGTGCATGCAGAAACAAAACTCAGAAGACTGCAAAGAAACTGTAGTTGAAGACGTTGCTGATGATTTAGTAACCCAAATGGAAAAATTGACTATGACCGATAATTCTGATTCAAAATTAGAAGAGTCCTCCGTTAAATCAATAATTGATTCTATACCGGAAGACAATGAGTATTTCAACGTTTCAACTGCTAGCACTAAAATAAAAGTATTGTTGCATAAATTGAAAGAAATTCACACGTCTGGCAGTAAAGGAATTAAAAGGTAACCTGGAAATAAAAGTAAGCATGATAATAATTTTAAAATGGTTTTACTTTTTAGTATTATTGTTTCCCAGTGGACAAGTCTCTTACGTATTATAGAAATTCATTTAAAAGATTCAGGTTTTCAAAGTCATATCATTACTGGAGATGTACCTTTAAAAAACCGGGCATCAGCAATTGAAGATTTCAATAATAATGATAACGGCAAACCTGTACGCTGATTTGTGAGTGCGTTCATACAATTTCAACACTAATATTTTATTATACCTTTAGATTATGTTGTTGTCCCTTCGTGCTGGAGGTGTTGGGCTTAATTTAATTGGCGGCAGTCATCTATTTATTTTCGATCTCCATTGGTAATAACTCGTTAAAAGTAATGATCAAGCTGCTTTAATTATTCCCCTTGTCTAGGAATCCCCAATTAGAAAGCCAAGCATGCGACCGAATTTACCGTGTTGGACAAACTAGAGATGTACGCATTCATAAATTTCTATGTTCTGACACGATTGAGGAAAAAATATCACACCTGCAAGAACGAAAGATGCAATTAGCTTCAAACGTGTTATCGGGAACAAAAGCCGCAGTTACTCGTTTAACTTTAGAGGACATGAAAATGTTGTTTGGGGTAAAAATATGAGAAAACCTATTACTCAATTTTTTTAACTTAGTTTTATAATCTTAAAAAATTCACACACGTAGCATAGATCAATTAATTATTGTATAATAAATTCACATTGTCACGTTTTATGGAAAATATTTTTAGCATCCTCTCAATTTCCTTATTATTTATATTATATTATATTTACAAAGCGCCAAACTTGTCACTTGTTTTTTAAAAAATTATAATACTGACAAATTAACCACAATGAAGTGATCATGAGAATTTTTCAAAAAATGTAATTTTTGTGATTGATGTTTTCTGGTTTTATGTTCTTCAATTAAAAATTATGATATTAAACTTCAATTTGTAAAATTCAGGCATCTTCTTGAATGAAGAATGGGGTCACTTGATAAATAAAACATCGATTGCAAACTCTAACTGGCTTTGCATGTCCGTATTGTGGCAAAGGCACAGAGTTGGAGCTACACCGGGAACAAAATACCTGCAAAACGTTTCAATTGTAATACAATAAAGAAGAGTGTGACGCAATTATTTTCACCTTTCCACAATTACGACAATGATGTCGACGCCGAACCACAGTGAATGCAAAATGGCATGACATACAGTGTGGCGCCAATTGATCTGGAATCCAAGCGGGAGGTTCTACATAACAAAATAACAATTAATATTTCCGCCTAAAGCAACATTTATCTCTACCTTCTATCGCATTTGTGAAACAGTAGCGTTCATTAACTTCTTCAGCGCTATCGACACTAATTCTCTCTGCTCTCGAACTTCGCCCATCATTAGGGAAACTGCTGTCATCTTGATTACTTGATGATTGAGGTGAGACTGATGAAATGACCAGTTCTGAGCAATTCATTTGGAATACAAATTTAAGAATATTGCGTAAGTCGCTTGCATAATTAGTTTGTAACTGATCAGCAACACCTGAAAAAACATTACACAAGTTACATTTCTAGATGCAGCAAGCTTTTGTTTTGAATATCCGTACCCGATATGCATACGAAAAGCCTGTGAATTAAATCCTCAGTACTACAAAATCGACCACGTAATTTATTTCTGGACGCAATTTCGGCTGCCTGAATTGCTAAAGCGATCTCTTCGTCATCGTGACAATCAGAGTTGTAAGAACTTGTGTCACTGGTGCAGCTGAATAAAAGATGAAAAAAAAAAATTATCCCATGTGTTCAAATCAAATGCAGCACTTTTACATTTACCTTTCGGTATCCCAGTCGGAAGACGATGCAACACTATGACAACTTGAGCAAGTGGAAGATGAACTGTCTGCTGGCATGCGTAAACACGAAATTTTTGAAAATCTATCGCCCACCCAAGAATTAAGTCGTGATGATGGGCTATATGGTTCACTAAACCCTCGTAATCTCTTGGGATATGGAGATCTAACTGGACTAGAGTAACTACCTTTATCGCCTACGGAAGACGTACCAAAACTATTCCTAGATTCTTTTGAGATGGCTGCTGTATTAGAGGCAGCTTTAGTGATCACTCCTTCCAACACCGCTAAAACTACTTCAGTAGCAGAATTGTTTGTTAAAACGTTAGCACCAGAGGTAGAGTCAGAAATAACATGTTCAGAGCTATTTGTGCTGCACGTATCACTATGCAGACCGGAATCATGCGTGTCTGAACGATCAATCACTTTGGTGAGTGCATTAGAAAGGCTTTCTTGTAGGGCGGTTAAATCTTCTGCAGATTCTGAATCAGCTACTACTTCTGTTGCCTCATCATCATCGTCTTCTTCCTCTTCGACATTTATTGTTTCATCTTCTAGAGGCGATGTACTAGATGGGTTAAGTTGAGACGGAAAGTTGTGTTCATAAAAATCTTGGATAAACTGCTTACAGCTAGGATAATCTAAACAAATTTTCTGAACGTAATCCTCAACATTAGGCAACGTTGATGTATACGGATTTTCATTAGCTTTTTGCCCCTCATTTGAAGCAACTGATTCTTTTTCAGCATTGTTTATCTTAAAATTTGTCGGATCTTCAACACTACAAAGCGTTTTTTCTAGGCAATAGAGCTCAGATTTATTCAATGTCCACAGCAATTCGCGTATTTTTAAAAGAAGATTCTGGAACGGTCTGAACATTTCCGACATATCATTTGGATCTCTATCTACATTGAACGGACCATCCGGGTATATTAAAAGGCCACTAAAAATATATAAAAAAAAATTCAGATTACTGTGTGACACGTCATCACATGTATAAACATGGTGGAATCTCAAATATTATTTTGATTGTCTTAATTTAAATGTATAGTACATAGATATTAATTTTCGAGTTTATAAAGTGTTATTAGTTTTCTAACCAGACAATAGCTAGCCTTGGTATTGTAAACATTAACGCAGGATCGTAATCATCAACCATTTCTCGAGCGATGAGTCCAATTTTTAACGCCCTAATAAATATTTAGAATAATTTTTTTTTATTCTTACTTGTTAGTTTTAAATTTTTATTTCATATTTCAAACCTGTGCAACGTTTCTGAAAATAGCACAATAACATCCTGTTGCATATCATACTCGCGCATTGTTTTTACTGGTACCATCGCACTTACGTAACTAAAAAGGGTCGTTTATCAAACTGTGAAAATATTTTAAAAATAAGTTTCATCATAAATACCACAACTCAAATTCAGCAAATAATCTATCAAACAGTCGTAAAGAGTCTTTAATCTGGGGAAAAAACAAAGTTTATGATTTATTTCCTTCAAATAATATTTTAGATTACTGATAACTTACCTTATCTGAATAGCAGTTGGGATTTTTTAAACATTGTTCTCGTAACAAAGTCCTCACGTTATCTAGAGTTTTCGTCAGCGCTTTAGCCAACGGCCTCATGCTTGCACTTTCAACTTCTCGATTCATTATGCTTGAACCAGCTGCCAAACACTAGAGACAAATACTATATATAAATTACAAGCATAATTAGCTTAGATAAACGTTTCCTTGTACAAAACAAAACAAAAACTAAATAATCTTACTTCAGCGCCGAACCACAATTGTCCAGCCAGATTCTCTTGAAGGACATCGTCAGGAAACTTCACTCGAAAATCCCTATTAGCTCTTTGATCTGCAATGATGTCATCCATTATTTGGTTACATATATTAAGCACCTTGAAGAAGAAAAAAAATGTTTAACTATAAATCAAAACAAAAACTAAAAGAAATTACAAACCTTATCTTGACATTGGCGTAACTGATTTACTAGTTGAGTGCACCTTTCTGGATCTTTACGTCCGTCAAAACTATCCAGTTCAGCAGCTACATAATTTAAATCCTCGTCAGCATAAAAAAATTGAGCCAAAATAGAATTGTCATCTTTCTGCAACACAAAAAAACACAACCTGATTAAAGGTGGAGACTAATTGCTAAACAGGTTACAAGTCAGCACTTGCTAATAAATAAGCTACCCCATGAGGTTTCAAAAATAATCATTATGTAGAGCAAGGTATTACAGTATAAAAGATTTCATTTTTTTTGCCAAAGCAAGAGAGATGAAACAATCCCATCTAAATGAGAATATAGGCCAGCTAACAAGGTAATCTGAATGCACACACAACTGCTCTACCATGCCTTGACCCATTTCATACATCAATACAGTCACGTAATACTTTGTCTCTTCACTTACTTTTCATTTGAAAAAACTCACTGAAATTAAATATTTATAATGCAAATTTTTATGTATTCAAATTTTTGTATTCTGCAGTTTAAAGTTCCTTATTCCTCTTCCTTATTTTAAAACTTTTTCAACTACAGCTAAACGTTTTTCAAGTCAAGTACAATTTACGGACATTGGTCAGTGTCCTACTTCACGCGCGTTCTGGAATTTTTATTCCCATTTTCAATTCCTGATTCTTGTACATAAAAAAGGCTTTACAAGCTATTTCCCTGAGCTAAACAACATAAAAAAATAGAAATAACAATTTCCCGAGTTTAAGAAAACAGAATGAGTCATTTAAACGTTGAATCACTTTTTTCGCTCACCATTAAATGTCCCTACAAATACCAAAATTGTAACAACAGTCGAAATGAAACAGGAAGTGTGTAAACATGTTCACCATTCACACTGAACTTCATCGTTAGTTTTAACTACCTACACCCGTTTACCTAACACAAAATCCAAAGTTAAAGTGAAGGTCAGTTACCTTAAACAATTTCACCTCAAATTTTACAATAAAATGGGAGGGGACGTAAGCCCCAAGTGGCCTATGACTAACAGCTGCACGTGAAAATTCAGCGCAAATATATACCAAAACCTAAGCTGCCTACATTTTTTTTACATCACTCTAGAACATTTTTCCAATATCTTAAGAATTACTTTGATAACTGACCCTCGTTGACTTTAACCTTAGATCAATTATCTTATACTAATTTGTAAGATTAGATCCCAAATAAAACTCTGTTTGATAAAATTCCGACGATTTAAGTCTAGAATTTCAACGTCTAACAACATTAATTTTCGAGGTTGTAAGTTAATTCGTAGCATATAATTTCATTAGGCTTACACTCTACACTTTACATCTGATGCGTTTATACGGGACGTGTTGCACTTGGGCTTAATGTCCTTACCTTTGGTTTGTACAACCATCTTCGGATTGAATACATTTTTAACTACGTCTAATCTATTTCCTAAGCTTATTTTTAACACTCAGCACAGCAACCACACTTTGAATGGTAGGATCAACCGAGAATCATATCGCGAACTTCTACACAGTACAAGACGAGACGAGTTTACTGCTAACGCATGCGCGCAAAATGTGATAATATAATTTGATTGATGACGTCAATGCTGACGTCAGGTGAGGCTCCCAGAATAACATTCGTACCTAGGTACTGCCTGTTGCTTTATTTTTATTTACTATGGGATTTCGTCACGTATTCAAAGAATGTTTACCGATATTCCTTTGAAAGATTCAGTTTCTTATATTATGAATGAATATTCATTTTAATGCCGCATTTTTTCAATATTTTTCTGCCATGACAAATGGTCAATGTTACATAAAGTACCAATTACAAAAATTGTTGTTTAAAGTTCGAGAAAAAAACATCAAAAAACAATTGGTGAATACTGTATGATTCATTGAATAAAAATTAATATTAATAAAAAGTGACCATTAAGATTGCGACTTATTTTGTTATTGGGAAATTGAAATAATCCCTATATAAAGATTTTTCCCTCCTACTGGTGAATCAATTCTACGAAAAAAAAAAAGTTACCTAACGTGCAATCAGTATTCACAATAAATTAATCTCTACTGGTTCCAATAAAGAACTTTTAATTTCGTATGAATGTGAAAAATTGTGCAACCATTGCTAGCCTCTACAGTGGCCTAAGAAGATTGTTTTCTCGTTTCCCTTCTCCGCCTACTTTTTATGAAGGGTCACGTGACTCAAGACCTCGTGACAACATCTAGTTGTTTTCAAGTTAGTCAGCTGAGTCAGATAAGGGGCTCCGTTCCCTGTACTTAATATCTGCCGTTTGCCTTCTGTACCAGTGAGTGCAAAGGCTCATCTTGATCCTTTAAACAGTGTACCTCCTTTCCATCAGAGGTCAATCAATTCAGTTTGAACCGTGCAGCAACAGGATGAACATCATTATGAAGAAAGTGTTCAGCACTCTCATTTTTACAACGTTTATCTTGGCAGTGGCCACTCCTCAGTATGGCAAGTATCAAATATTCTGCAATAGCCTTCAATGAATGTGGCCTTGAGCTTGTCCAAAAATCGGTTTCATCAAGAACCAACGACACACTTTCTCACGAAGAATGACCTTGCAGGTTATAAGAATTAATTGAGCAAACTCAAGGTTACATGTCAAAGCAAACCAGAAAGTATCAAAACCATTCACTACTTTTAAATTTTATTTCATTCTAATATTCTCTCTATTTATTTATTTGACCTTTAGTACTAACTGTTTAACCACTTTGAAAATATTCATCGGAATTGTAAATTACGCAATAAAACTTAAAAATAAAGTACAGATTGTATTCGGGAAGTTATGAAAAGCTTACTCATTAAATAGTCACTAATTGATTAAAATAATGTGCATGACTATTGTGTCTGAAATAAGATTTCACCTTTTTTCCCCTTATTACTACATCATCACTAAATATATCGAGATTCATCAATCATTTACGACCTTTGATCAGTAGATTTAACAATTTTGGGGAAAAAAATACCCGTGTCATTACAATAGGATAGATAAAAAAATATTTTTTTTAGAGAGAACAGATCATTTTTGCAAAATTTTACTGAAAACTGTTTCATAATTGGAATAAGGCAATACACCTAAAGAAAGAAAATGAAACTCAACCTGACTCACATGGCGTAATAGGATATGTCACATCCCTTGCACAAACTAAACAGAATGTTATCAGATCACACTGTTTAAGTTCCTAGGATTTAATTCTAAGATAATTTTATAACGATTTATTTTTCTTTTAGTTCCTTCACACCCGAATGATGCGAAAGACATGCTCAGGAATAGAAACGAACTCCGAGAGGATGTGGCTCAATTACTAAATGATCAAGTCAGCACTGAAATGAAAGCTAGTTTGATTTATATGACGATGGTGAATAATAGAAAAAACTGAAGTTCACATTTTAATTGCTTTAATTTTTGTGATTATTCTTTAAGGCATCTTATTTCAACAGCAAAGCGCATGACAGGCCTGGCTTTGCTAAGTTTTTCCGAAAAAATGCAGAGGAAGAGAGAGAACATGCAATGAAATTCAGCGACTATTTGAATAAACGTGGTGGTCATATCAGTAGCATGCGTGTAGAGGTATAATTTTCTGTTATATAAATATGTCTGGTTTAAACTAAGTAATTACACACAAATCAAACCTCTTTTTGTAGATGCCAAGAGTCTACAATTGGGATAATGGATATATGGCCTTGAAAGATGCCATCAAGTTAGAGAATGATGTAACAGATTCATTGATGATACTGCATAAAGTGGCCACTGACTCGGGAGATGGTGCAGTAAGTGGCTGTTTTGAGGGATTCTAACGAATTTTTTATTCAACTTATTTAAATTTCTAGTTGACTGATTTCTTGGAGTCAGAGTTCCTTGATGAGCAAATTGAATCCATTCGAACCCTTCAAAGGTATATCAACACCTTGGAATATATGATGCATCCTCATAAGGGTCAGCATGAGAACAAGCAGGGAATGACAGCCGAATACTTATTTGATTTGCAACTACAAGGAAAAGAATGTGGCGTAATTGGCATATAGAACTGTGATAAGCTCTTGTGCCGTATAATTATAGTCTTTAATCTATGTCGTTTGTATCTTATTATGTTATTATAAAAAACAAAGAATCAAATAAAAATATTCAAAATTTATATTTACTCTCGTTTCTTTGCTTTGTATGCCATAGTGGACCAGACTAGTCCTCTCATCAGGAAGGCGCATAAGTCTGTTTTTTTCTGGTTTTTAATTTTAATCTTGGGCGATTATTGAAGTAGAGAGGGTTCGGGTAACGTATATCACTTGTATAGAACACATGCTGCTACATGCTTGTGATCTGTCACAAATAGACCAGTATAATCTTCGAAATATATATAAACTTATATCAACTTGCATTTACCTATTACGCCATTAGTTGGGTTGAGATATCACACTCCTCAAATTACTGACCTTAACAAACGTGAAACACGAGTCTGATTCGGACAAAACTGCTTGGGAAGTTTTAAAAATACCGGGTCACCATCCCAGTATTATGTTACGCGCTGGCCTCGTCCGCACCACCTCATGGCTGATGTTATGACGTCATTACAAAATGGCGATTACGCTTATTGAAAAGCATGATGAGTTCGACAAAATTCTGAACGAAGGAGCTAGGTTTGTTTGAAATTATAGTGATTTATCAAAATTATAAAACGATATATCTCACAGTAAAGGAACTTTGGTCGTTGTACATTTCTTTACAACTTGGGCGGCACAATGCAAGCAAGTCAACGATGTGCTGGACTTAATAGCCAAAGATCCGGCATTGAATTCCGTGACAGTCTTACAAGTAAATTAAAGACAAAAACCATGTAATTAACAACAAACACATATTACGTCTTTTTAAGGTTGAAGCAGAAACGATACCTGAATTGTCACTGAAGTATAATGTTAGTGCTGTTCCAACTTGTGTTTTAATTAAAGTATATAGTAACACCAAGAGTATATAGAAATAATTTCTATATACTCTTGGTAACACAATATTACTTTTGTAATATTTTCTAATGACTCATTTATATATTACGCAGAGCAATAAAGAAATAGCAAGAGTAAATGGCTTCAACATACCAGAATTGAACAAAAAAATAAAAGAGTATAGTCAAATCGGTTTCAGTTTACCATCATTTTCTGACCCTCCAGCAAAGGTTTGAAACTTTTTGCGGGAAAACTGCCTCAATCACTGCAATGAATAATATAACACTTATAAGTTATTGAAAAAATTTCTACAGGATTTAAATACCAGATTGAAAAACCTCATCAACCAGAGTGCTTGTGTATTATTTATGAAAGGAAATGCTCAGGAACCGCGATGTGGTAAGTTAATCAATTTTTATTTTAGATGAGTTTTAGTGTTAAACTTTACATTCCTTCACAGGATTCAGCAACAAGATGGTTGAAATTTTAAAAAGCCACAACACAGATTTCAGTACATTTGACATATTATCCGACGAAGAAGTTCGCCAAGGTCCAGTAAATTTAAATCAATTGTAAGATTATTTTGATTCATGAGTTATCTCTACAGGTTTGAAAACGTACTCAAATTGGCCTACTTACCCTCAACTATATGTGAATGGAGAGTTAATCGGTGGGTTAGATATCATTAAGGAAATGGAAGAGAATGGAGAGTTGGATTCTATTTTGCCAAAAAAAGAAAACAAAGACGAAAAGTATAGTTTAAAATAATTTATCTGGAAATTCGATAATAATTGTTTACATGCACAGGTTAAAAAAATTGATTAACAAAGCATCCATTATGGTGTTTATGAAAGGATCTCCTGAAACTCCTCGATGCGGTTTTAGTAAAACGTTGGTGGGAATTTTAAATGATACGGGAATAGAGTATTCTTCATTCGACATTCTTGAAGATGACCAAGTTAGGCAAGACTTGAAAGTGTTTTCCAACTGGCCAACGTATCCTCAAGTGTATGTGAACGGAGAATTAATTGGTGGCTTGGATATTATAAAGGTAAAAAAAACCATTTATTTAAAAATATAAATAAACTTTTCTTTTATTTACGCAGGAATTGAAGACGTCTGGGGAATTACAAGAAACGCTAAAACCTAAAAGTTCTTAAAAGCGGTTTAATTAGAATAGTAACACGTAGTACTTCGACTTGTTTTCGCATTTACTAACGTAATAAAGTTTTTTTTGACTATAAATTGCTTTTTATTGTAAAGTTTTATTTTTATAAATAATAACAGTTGACAGTTGTCAAAAATCAGAAATATTATACCAAGGAGTTGTATGGAAAAGATACAACTTGATTATACTTGCTTCCAGAAGACATTGTAGGATTTGTTCTTTATCTAACAACGTAACCAAAGCAAAACTAACTCATAGAACAAATCCTGGTGTATTACTGATTACACATGAAAGTGCACGTGTTTGCAGGAGAAATATAGCTCTGTGTCGTATGGTTTGTAAGTTTTGACATATTAATTTGCATAACGCGTTTCAAACTTTCTTATTTAGTTTAATTTTATAAGTAGCCATACTGAAGTTTATACGTAGTCATAAGAAGATATTAGAAGTAGGCCTACTGAATGCCATTCAGAAAAAGGTGACTGCAGCAATTATGAGTGAAGCGACTAATGTTGTAGTTGGAGTAAAACGGGAGAATGAAAATGATCCTAACGAAACTGGGAGTGCTAAAAAAATTAAAATTGACACAAGGAACAACGATATTTTGCTAAAGAAGGTTATAAGAAACGATTACTAAATTTTTCGAGTGGCTATAACCGATTTCTCATATTTGATTTGCAGGATGAAGTTAAAACAGAAGTCGAGGGACCACCAATTAAGCGTAAAATGGTTGCTTTGTTAATGGCCTACTCTGGTCAAGGTTATTTGGGAATGCAAAGGTATAAGACTTACAGACTTTGCATTATGCGATGCAGTAATTTTTTTCAATTAGAAACCCTGGTGTTAAAACAATAGAAGAAGATTTGCTAACTTCACTTTTAAAAGTTGGGGCAATTTATCAAGATCAGTTCGAGACCCCGCAATATAGTCGCTTTCAAAGATCTTGCAGAACAGACAAAGGTGTGTCCGCAATCAGACAAATTGTCTCTCTAAGATTAGCACTAATGGACAATTTAGTAGAAAAATTAAATGAGAATTTGCCGCCACAAATTCGCGTTTTAGGTAAACCGAATAGCCAATTAAACCATTACTTTAAATTTTGAAAATGTTTCCTTTTTGTAGGTTGTAAAAGAGTTACCGGTAATTTTAATTGTAAAACGGCGTGTGATGCCAGAACGTACACCTATACTCTTCCTACTTTTGCCTTTGCTCCTATTGAAGAGGTAAATTCAGTAAAATTACAGACTTATCGTGTATAGTAATAAAATTTAATTTTTAGGAAACTAATGAAAACTTTCGGGCACCAGAATCAGTTGTCCAAACCGTGAACGAAATCTTGGCGAAATACAAAGGGACTCATAACTTTCATAATTTTACTGCGGGGAAGTAAGTCGGATTATATTGTCGAGAATATAGCTTATATGTGTATATTTAATATTATATTAATATTTAATATTTATATTAAATTTTTAGGTCGGGCAACGATGCCAGTGCTCAGCGTTATATCATTGAATTTGAAGTAAGTTGTTAAACCATCACATCGATTGTGGTTTTACTTCATTATTTATTCGTTTTCGACAGTGTGGTCAACCATTTGTACGGGACGGAATTGAGTTAGCTGTAATTAGAGTAAAAGGGCAAAGTTTTATGTTACATCAAATTCGCAAAATGGTAGGTCTAACAATAGCTATAGTTCGAGGATTTGCCACTGTCGACACAATCATTAAAGCGTGGTGTCCGCAACGAATTGATATACCAATTGCACCGGGCTTGGGCCTTGTGCTAGAACAAGTAAAATAATTAATAGTGTCATAAAAATGAGTTGAATTAATTTCATTATGAATTTTTAATATAGGTTCATTATGACAAGTATAACAAACGCTTTGGAGGGGATGGTATGCATGAAGCATTGCTTTGGGATGAATGTAACGACGAAATTTTAAAATTCAAAGAAAAATTTATTTTTCCTACAATCGTAGAAACCGAAAAAAATGAAAAATCGTATCCTTTTATGATTTCTTGATTAAAATACTTCACTACTATTAGTTTTGAATCTTAATTTTTCAAGTATGTTGAAATGGTTGGAAACTTTGTGCTACCACACGTACGATTTGAGAGATCCGTCAGCACCTTCTCACTTAAATACAATTGGCAAGCTAGCGTATTCATTAAAACACAAAGCGAAAGAGGTTGTTTTATTTTATTTGTTGCTATGTTCACGATTTAACTTGAATTTAATTTAGGAGGTCGATGCAAAGGAGAACGAAAACACTGCTATAGACGCACAGCAAGCTACTATAATATCAAAAACATCACAGAATGCTGCAGAAGAAAATTCCAATGTAATCAATATTTCTGCGAATAAATGAGAAACGAATATATTGTATTTTTCGTCATTAAGAAAAAGCAAATATTTTATACGGAAAAATGTTTTTGAAATAAGCACACTTCTATTCATAGCAGCTTTTATTTCAAATTTTATCACTGGAAGATCAGAGCTACAGTCAGTTTTTTATTTTTTTTAAATTTTTATTTATTCTACGCAATTTTCGGATGATAAACGACTAAAACCTACAAAACGGGATACAAAGTTAGCACAAAGGGATTTGGGTAAAGGAAGGGCAGGGTTGAACTATTAACACTCTTCACACAAAGATGATGGCTATGAATTGTTTCTGCAACTGGTTGGATGCAGTCAGGCTGCATGGCTGGAGGTAGGTGATGAGGAGAAACAAATTTACCCTAACGTGCATATATTGTTCAGATGGCTACTTTCAGTTCCAAACATTTATGTGAGAAAACTGTACAATAAAATGTATCTCCTGTAATAGCAGTCAAATACAATCATCACACTTATCAAGCATAGTTGGATCTTAATGTGTTATGACAAGAAAAAAATATTACAGCATAGTTACAACAAATAACCTGACTGCATTCAACGAGTGTACATAAGGTTTTTTTTATCTTTATACAAATTTTTTTACAGTTTCGAGTGAGAAACAGTCGACAAAAACTGGAAGAAATGGATGACAAGGAACCCACAAACAAATCTCAGTTCCCATTATAGGTATTGACAAAACGATTTTCTATTTTGTGTATTCAGATGTAAAATTAAGAAATCAGAAATTGAAAAACACACTTGATACGTGAGATAGGCCTGTGTTTTTCCATTTCGCTTAACTCCCTGAATGGCACCAATCCCCGGTGTAAAAGTGAAATAATTCCTCCAGACATGCAGCAATTGAATAGAGTATTACTAAATTTATATTGAAAAAAACGTGAAGAGAATAAAACAAATCTTAACAGAAATCGAAATATGGGCCATATTTTTTTTCTCAGAGATAGTTGCAGAGACAACAGATGAGAACTAAAAGCGCGGTAAAAAATAACTGATAAAAAAATAAATGAAATACTAATTATTCAACCGAATTTTATCTTTCACTACATAAGAACAGTTTAGTTATTGTATTAAAACTATAATAATAATAATAAACCAGATTGAACACAAACTTCTTTCCCTAAAAGTACACACATTTCCTCTCACAGCAAACAATTCCCAATACAACAGAAAAAAAAATTCACCTAAGTAGGAAATTACCCAGTCATATACAATCTGCTAAAAATAAAAAAAAATTGCAAATGTGATATTCACACAACAATTTCCCTTTTAAATTCAAGCCAAATTAAAAAAAGCTTTACTTTTTATAGAATGGTGGTGATTGGGCACACAGTTGGCAAATGTTAACCTAACAAAAATTACAAAAAGGGAAAAGATAGTATAGATTTAATCACTTCACAATTTTTTTTTTAACTCAAACCTCTTAATTAAAATTTGAATGATTAAAAAAATAGCGCAACCATCCCAAATTAAATTCAAAACATAAAAACAAAAAAAAAGACAAAAGTAAACGTAAATTTTCAAATTCCAGGTTGCATTTTTCAATTTACTTTCTGTCTAAATATAAAAATTGGTAAAACGAGTAGTGCTATACCAGGAATAATACTTGTGCACCTTTTTTTTACCGTGTTAGTTTTTCACCAAGAAGAGTTTTCAAGTGCCAATTAAAATATAATAGAAAAACTATAAAAAAAGAAAAGAAAAATAAAACTTTACTTTTTAAATGGCACTTTATTTTTTTTAATATATAGTAATCTAATATTTTTCTTTCATCAAACTCTTTTTGGTTTTGTTTGATTTTGGTGATTATTTCCCTGGGGTGCACTTTGATTTTCAAAGGTAAAAAAAAGGTTTTACAAATCAACTTCCATGATAACTATCTGACTAAAAATTTAAATAATCTTCAAATTAATAATTCAATTTTTGTATCTTTTTTGTTACATATTTTCTTTTTTATAAAATGAATTACATCTTTATTCTTTTAAACTCTTCTACCACTGATGAAAAAATGTCAAAAAATTTATTCGTTTGACAATGGATTTTTGCATGAAACGGTACCGGCCAGTTACCTGAGCCAAAAAACTCTGGACAAAACTAAAAGTTAAAATCAAAAACGAAACCAAACAGAAAAAATAAAATATAAAGGATGATTTGCAAGTCCAGAATGCAAATTTTACATATTCCTCCTTTGAATTCTCTACTGACCGTAATGTCACCAGTCAGTAGAGACCACTAACCACTCTCCATATTCAGCTTAAACGACTTCAAAACCCCTTTTCATACATTTCCATCACAATGTACCCTTTCAATTCAGTTATTTCTAAATTAGTTATTTCATTTAGGTTATGATTATTAATACAACATCAATGCACACAATAATTATTTACCATGGCCATTTAAGTAACTTAGGGAGGGGACAATTTTTTTCCAACAAGGGCTAACTTGAATCCAATGATAAAAATTATAAAATGGAATGATTTTCTGAGCAAGATATGTTTCAGATATATAAGGTAATATTCAGAATCTGATTACGTAAAACTAATGAATTCACAATTTTTTTTTCATTTTTTCTTTAAATCTACTCTGGGTAGAAAAATGTTTTTGTCAGAAAAATAGAGTGTATGCACTACAATCTGTAGATTTGTTTTAAAGGGAATAAAATTGGTACATGGACAGATGACTGTTGTACGCAAATTAATAAATCATGCAAGAGACTAAAATAAATTGTTCACCCAAACGTAGTTATTTTGGCAGCAAAACGTGGTAATTTGTTTAGTAATATTTTTGATCTACAATGCACAAACAGAAAATAAAGCCATGAACACACATGTATCTAAGTGCTGGCTGGCAAGAAAAATGTCCCCAAGCCTGCCTCTCTTCAGAAAACAAAAATATAAAGAAACACCCTTATCCAAAAAACTTGCATTCATTTGTTTTCTTTAAAGAATATAATCATTAATTAACATTACATATTTACTAACATTTAACTACTAGAGAGGCTGAGATGGAACATTTCTGTATCTTCGCAAGTCGTTTCTGTTGTCCAAACGTTTCTTCTTGTGCTGTTAAGGAGGGGCACTGATCACGTGGTGCTCACAAAAATTAAACAAAAATCACGCGAAAAATAAACAAACAAAATAGAAAATAAATCAAACAAAAGCAAAACAGATGAGTTGAAATGTTAATTTGATTTTCTAAAAATTTCCTTCTCGGAAATTCCATTCCTGTGACAGAAGCCTCACGAGCACTTCCATGTTCTCGTCTCCGTAGCAGGTCCTAAGCAATTTTATAATGCACACACATTTTTGTATTAAATGCAGGGAACCTTTTTATATTATTTCGAAGACACACTTCTCTTAACTTTCTAAACCTCCCATCATTTCGTGGCTCCGTTCACTTGTTAAAAGTCGTCAAACAACGCAATATTTTATGGGAAGGAATCAAAAAAAATATCCAATCATTATTTTTTCTTTTTTGCACTGCCAATAAGATTTCTTATTTTTTTCTTTCACATAATCTCTTCAAAGTCAAACTCACTTTTTTTTGCGACTACCTACACAAAAAAAACCTCTAAAAATTTTCTAAGGCCAAAGTTGACAATTTCTGGATGGACATCACGCACAGCTGCGTTGCGATTTTTTTTAAACTTTTTTTTTGGTCGTTTTTACTTTTTTTTTTTTTAAAGTTTACTTTTTATTGTAATTTTCTTTTTGCTGTAAATTGAAGCTTGTAGTGCACCAACAACATAAGAGGACAGAGAGATGTAACAATTTAACGTCTATTTCCCATTGAATTTTCTTCTTTCTCTGGTTTCTTTTGCTCAGTGTAATACTGTTGATCGTGAGGCCAGAACAAGGCGTTGATTACGAAAGGAAGGAAATTTTTGCGAATGGGGATCAGGAATGCATATAAAAAGGGGGGGGAAGGAGCTAATGCACCTCGCTGCTTTCGGGTTTAGGTTGCATGTGGTTTGGAGTGTCCTGCAACGTGCTATGAGGCTGCGAGTGAGGAGTAGCAATGCCTCCTGGCGGGCCTGGATGCGGATCGAGTGTGGTGGAATGTGGTACGCCAATTGGGTTGTAATTGTACATGGCGCCGTTGCTCTCACTATAGCCACTGCTTACAAAGTACTCCTTGTTCACACAGTTACGTAAGTTGTCCGGGATGCGTCCCACGATCGCCCGTCGGATCTCACCCGCGGCCATCTCCCGTAACTCTGTGCAGCTAGCGTCACTGTACCACGCAGCATGAGGCGTGCAGATGAGGTTGACTGCATCCTTGAGGGGGCCTGCATTAAGCAAATTATCAATTTAATGTCAATCCTTTTAGCTGATTTCCCCATTAAAAAAACCACTATACACTAAAAATAATATGATAGATTTAAAGGTAATGGAAAAAAAACCTTGTCATCTCTTCAAGTAACGATTAAAATGAACAATAGCCAACGTACATACATTAACATTAAATATTTATGCTTCTCCACTTTAGTTTTTACTTACCTTGATGAATGCTGAAGGGCTCATTTTCGTGTACATCCAACGCTGCTGCGCGAATACGGCCATCTTTGAGCGCCGAAGCCAAAGCGTTTTCGTCCACTAACCCACCACGGGCCGTGTTTACCAAAAATGCACCTAAGATAATTTATAAAAAAGTAGCATTAAATCTTTTCAAGTTCCCCCCTCCTACTCCTCCATACCCGGTCGCATTTGTTTAATGGTGTAGTCGTTTATCAAGTGATGGTTATGCTCGTTAAGCGTACAATGCAAGGAGACACAGTCGCTTTGAAACAGAAGATCCTGCAGCGTATATACCCGTGTTAAACCAAGCGACTTCTCGATACCGTCAGGGAGGTAAGGGTCATAAAATATCACATTGAAGCCGAATGCTTTTGCTCGCAGAGCTACTGCCGAACCAATTCTCCCTTTAAAAATAAAATTGAAAATTAATACATTTCCAACAAATAAAATTTAAAACAAATACATACCAAGGCCTACTATTCCTAAAGTGTCTCCTCGTATCCTAGCACATCCTTGCGCTGCTTCTCGAACCTGTTCGGGCCCCTGAAACTTCTTTCCTTCCCGTACCATATTGGCAAGCCAATATGTTCTTCGATATAAATTCAAAATCAGGCACAATGTTGTGTCGGCTACTTCTTCAACTCCATAGCCCGGTACGTTGCATACAGCAATACCTTAAATAAATAATTTTACAATAAAGCCACCTGGTCATTTTTACTACTTCCTTTTTTAATATACACACCTAATTCCCCAGCTGCTTTGATATCTACATTGTCGACTCCACTGCCGATTCGTACTATGATGCGGAGAGCTTTAAACTTTTCTAAATCCTCTTTTGTTAAGGTTATTGTGTGCCACATCAGCGCACCCACAGCTTCGTTTAGCACTTTTTCGTGGATTTCTGATGTGGATTGGGCGTCGCAAAAAGCAACTGTGGCCACATCCTTAAGGATGGGCATTTCAATGGAACAGTCTCGTCCATCTAATAGCGCAACCAAAGGTCGCGTATGCATTGGGCCGTTCGCGATAGGTCCTCGAGCGCCAACTGAAAATACAGAGAAAATTCAGCAAACAAATCCTTCACTTACTCAATTGACAATTTACAGCTAACAGTTTTAGCCCCCCCCCCCCCTTCCAAAATTTAAAAATATTAAACCAACACGCTACTTATTGCATCATAAGACTGTCAACTTCTTCCCCTTTTTTAACTACCCCGTTCTCAATCCTATCATGTCATTTAATTTTATGGAGAGCAGCAATCTGTTGAATAATTTAACAGGATGAGGTCACTGTCTCGTTCGGAGCCAAGTGTGAAATCATTCTGATTAATAAAGTCGACAGGAATTAGCATTGAAATTCCAATTACCAAGATTACATTTTAGTTTTGAAAAATTTTCAACTCCCATCATTTATTCCCCACATTAAATAATCATTTGACTCGATGAGAAAATTATGCATTATGAGCACCCAAAATTTTACATATATTAACGTTACGTTTTTTAAACATTTAAAAAAAAAATCCATCTTACTTGGAGGATTGTCCATACGCGGCCTTTTGATAGGTTTCTTTTTGTCCATATGTGACCGCGAGGCTCCGAGTGGGAGTTCCACCGAGACTGAGGAATCCACCGTGAATATCGAAGCAAAAAAAAATAAAAAATAAAAAATAAAAAAATAAAAAAAAAGAAAGTCCAAAGTTTTCTCTCAGTTAAGGGTCTTCTCAAGTCGAGATTAAACAAGATGTACTACTGTGTGTCACCTGAAAGCGCTGAAATTAAAATAAAAAAAAAAAAAACCTGTAAAATTTTTGTTATAAAATTTAAACTTATAATATCAACTAAAAATTTATTTTCCGGAACACCCCGAAAGGCTATAATGACATTCATTAACTTAAACTATCCAATTACCAAGAGGGGAATAAAAATGACATTTGGACCCGGCAAAAACTTAAATAAAAATCTAAAACAAATGAACTCTGATCCAATTGGACTCTGACACTTTCTGCAAACTATCAAATCGTCTTAATGTAAACATTTACTTGCTACTCGCACACACATTTCCTCAAACCTAATTTTATTAAATCAAATTTTTAGTCAAATAAATTCACTTTTCAAACCCTTTTCTATTCATAAGCTAGTGGCGAGTTTATTATTGAATACGGCAATTTGCTCTTTCTTCCTTTTCGTCATGCCAACACGTCAATAGTCATCATACATGCACGGCAACTCGCCCATTCAAGTGCTGCTCAACTTGAATCAATTCCAAAAAGAAGCCATGAGATCGTAAGCAGTAAAGAGTTCAATTCCGCCACGCCATCAACAGATTTTTACTCTTTTTTTTTCCTTCTCTTTCCACTATACAAATAGGGGAGATAGAATAAATAAAAAATACAAAAAAAAAAAAAAAAAAAAAAAAAAAAAAAAAAAAAAAAAAAAAAAAAACAAACTCTCCCATTTATCCATGTAAATGCTGATTCAACTCGGCACCAAAAACGAGACACGAAAGGTACATCGTGTATTTTTAGCTCAAAACACAAACATTTCTTGTAGCCGCCTCCAATATGAATATGAGTCTACCGGCCTAATTTAGACATCTCCTTTTTAATCCCATCATCAACCATGTTAAAACCATTTATCGAAAAGTAAATAAAACGACCGAGCAATTTAATTTCATTCTCAGAAAAAGCGCACAATCCAATCGAAACAACAAGCGAGACAACCCTGAACGGAACGGAACCTTGGAATGAAGAACACTCGCTTTAAAAGACTCAGTTTCATTAACTGAAACCAGATCAAATGTTGTAAAGAAAGAAGAAAAAAAAAAAAGACTCAGCATAAAAACATCATCCTTAACATCCTTCTAACAGATGTATGGCATAATCATAAAGTGAGCAATAAAATCCCAGTCAATTTTGATGAGCTGGTGGTTATTGTGTCAGCTTATTATCGATCCAATAGAAAGGGGCAGCGAGAGCAAGCTCAAAATCTATATCCAATCCTCATCTGAACGTATTACCTTAATTACTAAAACCAACATTTCCTAATAAATCCCTCCATCTTTTTAGAGCATCAACGCAGCCATCTTTTTGTGCAAACTTCTCATTCAAGTCAAGTAGGACACTTAAAAAAAAGAAACAAAAAAGAAATCGAACACAATAGACGAGTCGAGAAAGAATAAAAAAAGAAAGAGAGAAAAAAGAGCAACATGGGCTATTATCCTTCGTCAAAACAAAAGAATGCAAAAGGCGCCACAAATTTTGGGATGTGAAGAGCGAAAAAGTAACAAGAAAATGAGATCACGTAAAATACTCTCACGTTAAATAAGTAGGTTTCAGCTACCTGACACTCAACAAGGGCCTTTCCTTCAAAGCAGCTACTGAGTTGGAACCGCCTCACGCCCGAGATTACAGGTTTCTTCTCGAAGAGATGATGACGACGACGACAATGCAATTGTAAGCGTACTTGTAGCGTGTTGTTTTCGGAGGACTGCTCTCGGTATTTGGAGCGTAACTTGGCGTAGTTTTTAGGAAAGCCGCATGTTGTTGGCATAATGCACCATTAGCCTCGCAGAAATGAAGTCGCGATTTTCCCTCGGATCTATGAAAAGAGAAAAAAAATACTCGTTATAACTATCTTAATTCAATTTGACAGTGTACTAAACTATTCATAGGCCTACTTTCATCTTAGCACCGTAAATCATTTAAACCAGTCTGTGAATGTCACCTTAAAAAAAAAAATCTCTTTCCCTTTTACAGCTGAAATTTATATTTTAATACCTAGGCCCCAACAAGCACAAATTTCCACTTTCTTCGCCATAATATCAAACATTTATCTTCACTACATTGAAAATAAGGTTCTCTCACCTTACAATTGGAGTAGGAAAAAAGAATTTTTACTGTTCACACGTATACATAATACAAAAAATATAAAATTAAAACGTGAAAGAAAATTGTATCCAACTTGGTGGAACAACTTGTGCAAAGCAAACCACTCCGAGATTAAAGTGACACGATTCATTGGTCAGGGTCAACACACGAGGAAACCAACCCACATCGCTCGGCTCGATTAAATTTAACTTTTGGATTATTTACAAGCCTATAAATAAACTAATTTACACGTTGCTTCATTTCACCCCGATAACATTTCCCTACTTATTGATTGCAAAATCTCCCGTGTTCAAAGTGATCTATCGCGTTAGATTATTCTAATTTTCTCTCGTTTACAACTCATCATTTTTAACACTCGCAAAAATTCACATTTGGCAACGATTCAGTTATCCCTACTTCTCGACTAAATCCATTATCTAACCACTTTACCACAAATAAAATCAAATTACAGACTTCTGTAAACATATGTCGAATCCCTTAAAACGTTTTCAAAGTATTTAATAATTTAGTCAGCCTTCTACAAATGGAAACGAGGGGGGTGAAATTCCAACTAAAGAATGCGTTGCTTATAAAAAGACGAAAAAGTCTCAACTCTTTAATGGCCGCGTTAAGAATAAAGTGTTATCATAGGGATAGGAAAACACAATAAGTAAATTCATTTCCTAGTGACACTAATTATTTTTCGTGACATAAATATCAAACTAGTTACAGGTGAAGTGATAAAGAAAAAAAAAATTATTCACGCTCATTAATTCCACATTTCCCCGAATTACATCCTTGGTATTCGTTACTCACTATAAAAATCTAAAGGCTACAATTAAATTTTACCCTTAGTGAAAAAATTATTTATCTAAGACTAGCGGAACATAAAGGTGGAGCACAGCCGATTTATGATCGATAGTCTGGTCTAACAAACGGTAAATAAAATAAAAATACAGTTTTAAATTAAATTGAGAAATGTTTTCCTTAAAACCGAAAAATATTTGGTAAATAAAAGGCACTTCAAAACTCGCCGAAGTCAATACTTTCAATTCCTGGAAGGTTTTTTTTTTTTTATTTTTAAAAGAGATTCGTCAAACTAAAAGGCTTTGCTACATTTTTAAAACAAATATTTCTCCATCAAGTAGACAACGTCTAGTGTTTAATTCCATTGCCGTAGTGAAGCATTTCTTGGCTGTGTTTCGCGTGTAAAGTGGTTCACCTTGACCTCCCTCTAGGTCCTCTTTCAGATCAACTGCAAAGTCAGCCAACATGGCCCAAAACGAACGGAGAAAAAGCTTTTTCATCGACTTTGCGGACTTAAAAAAAAACCAACATCTTTTCATGCTCATTCTATCAATAAATGTGCGCCGCGATTCAGTGTCATGTCGCATCATAACCACCAACCACCACCGTAGTCTGAGATGGGTGACTCCTAGGCCAATGACCACTACACCACTCATGAACTGATAAACGCCCGCCTCTCCTTAACCCTTTTTGCAAAACAATATTCCCCTCAAAAATTGTGTTTTTAATTACGGTTCTACTTGACCCATTTACAACCCTTCAAAAAAAACTCAAATCTGTAGTAGGTCAACTTCAAAAAGTATTTATTTTGCTATTAAATTTTAAAAAAGTTTCATTTCCCTAAAATAAAAGAATTTCCGTCGAAAAACCACGGCATAACAACGTCATAGTTTACTTGTTTCCTACTGATTTGTTCCGAAAGATTTCAGTAGCAATAATTTTCCAATGGTAAAAATTTTTTTCTCTCCCCCAAACCAACTAACGTCCAAACCGGTTTTTCTTTTGGCCTACCCAACGCGTCAGTGGATTTGGTCATCATTCACTTCTAGAAAGCAAACGCCGTAGTTTTAAAAAAAAAAAAGAAAAGATTTTATTTCAGCTTTAAAAATCGTTTTCGTAGCTAAATACAACCATTTTTTCCCTTTTTAAAATAATCTTCTACTGAATCTAATGAAAACATAAAAAAAGTAAGAAATAAACTTTCCACCGCTACGTAATCATTGTAATCATTTTACTTTGCAGCCATTTAGTAATGTATAGGAACTAACTTTATCCACTTAACTTGATTCGCATGGATTTTGCCTCTTTTCTAACGTGGTATGTCATTTGAAGAGAAAAGAAAACACGGAGAGGGGATTCACTCAAATCAATACGACTCAGCTTTCAAACAACAGAGTATCTTTTTGTTAAATGTTTTTGGGTAAACACACAAAAACACGTTACTATTTTAATTAAATAATAAATACAAAATTATATTTTTTAGTTACAGAGCGAAGTTCTTCCTTTTTCCCACATTACAATTTGTCATGAAACCTGTAGAGGTCAAGTGCGCATCTCAAAAAAAAAATTTTCAACGCTGCAATTTATAACAAAAATTCCTTCCAAATGACACGGCAACCTTTGATTCAATTTTATTCACACGCCTTTTTGAATTCGTAGTGATAAATAAGAAACGGATCAAACTACAATTACCATTAATCGTAAATTTTTAATTATCTTATCTATTAACAATAGTACATTTAACGTTATCATTTGGAAATAGTTTTAAAAAAAAGTTCATTTTTACACAGGATGAAGATTTCCTTTCTTCTTAAAAACGTTTAATTCCTATCAAACAGTGTGTACATGAACTAAGGTTTCCTTATCAGCGTTTTCTGCTTTTACGTTACAAGCAGCAAGCGCATAGTCTCATGATGCAAATTGTGCAAATTGCCTTGTTTACCCTTTCACTCAGCAGATCACTGATAAACGATCTGTAGCACCAATCTTGCACGCTTCTACGTTTTTCCACTTGCAAATGACTGCCAAAATAGGTTTCTGCTACTTTATTTTCTAGATATCCTATTTACTATTACTAATTTTCAAATATTTTATCGCGATCTACACGTGGTTGTAAATTTTAGTGTCGAGTTTCAGCTTTTTATCTTTTCATTAAAAGTGATTATGTTTTTAAATAAAATTCTGTTTACTTTTCAATTGTGTTGAGTGGGAAATTCTTTTATTTACAAACTGATTGCGTTTTCCTTGAATTTGCAAACTTGTTCCCGTCGATATTACATTTTTATTAAGTTAAGCTTATTACGTTTCATAAATAAAGGTTTGCAAAGTTCTAAATTAAAACATTTTCTTCGATTTTCATTAATACTCTGACCACAGCGCGCGAGCGCCGTGTTTACCCTTTTATTTCTTACAAAGTGATTTAAGTTAAACTGTCAATTTAGTTTACAAGTGTAAGTTTTATTAGTTTTAAATCATTCCTATACAAAAAGTGTCGTAACATGTAACCTTATAATTCCTAAGAAAAGGTTATTGAACTCTAAAAATAAATAAATTACTACCTTACCAAAAATAATTCCGAAAAGGGGATAAATGTGGAAATATTGTAAAGAAAAAATTGGGACGGAAAAACGGTAAAAGAAAAAAAAATGGCAAAAAAAATGGCAATGTCCACCTCAAGCATAAGTGAAGTCAAGTCAGCCATACGCCTAACCTCGAAAGGGTTTCGTCGTTTTTCCACGTTGCCTTGTGTTGCAAACATGATTAAAAAGAACGGACAATGCCGCTCTAATCGATTCTAATCGTCATTGCCTTTAACGAACGAAAGTACGAGCTTGCAATTTAAAGCCATGCATGTTAGATTTGCAATAGCGGCAAATGGCCCATTGCGTAGCCTCAGCCCATGTTGGCCGGCAACACAAAATCAAAAATCAACGAATTTTCCCTTTTGCCGCCTTGGCCTACTTTTCACTATTAATCGACCGTATTCTACTCAATTTACGTGCATTTTTTATCAAATAAATTAATTCTTATTGCTGGGTCACCTATCGATTGTCAACTTACCTTGCTTGAGTTGAGAGTTGGCTTTATCAAACAAAGAGCAGCAGCAGAACACACTGGCGACTTTGAAAACTTGACCCAATGAGATGGGCGCCGAATCCACTTTTCGCCTCTTTCTCAAAGCCTTCTCAGCCGATTCGGGACAATTCCACACGATTAGAAAGTCGTCTTCTTCACTTAGAAAACGGTTTCGTGCCCCAATACGAGGCAATTTGGATATGATGAATGAAAATATTTGAACTGAAAACCCCTGGATCAAGCAAATGGAGTACAAATGGTGTGCAATCTCGCATAATCTCGTGTCATATAATTGGTCCGTTACTTGAACGAGAAGTGTCGTTCATGTGGACGCAGATTGGGGAATGCTTCACCGTAGCCCACGTTTAAGAAAAGGATGATCACGGTATACGTTTTCGCCGGTCTTAACCTATTTATTCTGTTTTTGTAAAGCTGTATGGACTCCATACTGAAAATAATTCTGTTGATGTATTATTTGCACACGTCTTTCTAAAATGACGTATTTAACTAGAGTAAACGCTTAACGAATTTACATGTTCAGGCCTTTAACAGCTTGAATTGTTTTTGTTTGCAATACTAACCGGACGAAAGATCTAATAAGGTAGATGACTATAGTGGAATTAGTGCTATGTTGTTGTTTACACGTATCCTCCAATTTGAAATTGAATTTTCAAGTTGAAGGGGTTATAAAGTAATCAAAATACGTTTTGACTAGCCCCTCAGTTCTACGATGGCAGACGTAAAAGCTTTAGAACACCCAACATTAAAGGTAAATCGAAAATGACAATAGAAATGCAATTTTTTTTTACTTAAAAGAAAATTTTAGGTTCCATATGAAATTCTGAATAAAAAATTTCGAGCAGCACAAAAAAATCTCGATCGTGAAGTTTCCCACGTACAAATGGTTGCTGCTGATTTAGAAAAAACATTACAAGGACCACCAAATACTATGGGAGATTTAACTCATTTTTTAGGTGGAGTTGTTGAAAAGTTAAACATCTTAAAAAGAAAGGTTTGTAAACTTCATTTATTCAGAATGAAAGCCCTAAATTAAGTTTTTCTCAAATTTAGGCAGCACAAAGCATTAATGAAGAACTAGAAGCAGCTCAAGTTTGCAAACGACGAGTCGACCACCTAAAAGAGTACGATAACGTAAATAGTAATGCATTTGCGCTATGGAAAAAGAAAAGACTCGATCGTATGCTAGTAGAATATTTTTTAAGATGCGGTTATTACAACACTGCTATAAAACTTGCCAAACATTCTGATATAGAGGTAAACGATTACAAGTATAACTATTCTTGCATAATAAATAGTTTTAATATTTTAGGACCTGACAAATATTGATTTGTTCCTTGTTTCCAAAGATGTGGAGGAATCTTTAGCAAACAAAGAAACTGCGAAATGTTTGTTATGGTGCCACGATAACAAGTCGAAATTACGGAAAATGAAGGTGAATATAAATAAAATACATAATTTCATTTTATTACTTCCTTGATAAAATTAAAATAATAGCAAATTTGAAATAGTTGTCTATTTTTAAGAGTTCTTTGGAATTTAATTTACGCCAACAAGAATTTATCGAACTCATTCGAAATGATAGACGTATGGAAGCAGTAATGTATGTATTTTTCACTAAGTGACATTTAAAATATATATTATTTTCTCTTTTAGTCACGCGAGAAAATATTTTACTAATTTAGAAGATGGTCAATTAAAAGATGTTCAACATGTAATGGGATTGCTGGCCTTCCCTTTCAATACTGATATTTCTCCTTACAGAGTAAATAAGTTTTAAAAAATTATGAATAAAATCTTTAGATTCAATATTTTCCTACTAGGAACTTTTGGATGAATCTCGTTGGCAAATGTTAGTTCAGCAATTCCGACATGAAAACTTCAAATTATATCAACTGAGTACATACTCGGTTTTTTCAGTCGCATTGCAGGCTGGGTTGTCGGCATTAAAAACACCGTATCCTTATAACTTATATTTTTAAACCGCAATGTAATTATGTTTAATTTCTTAATGATATTTAAGACACTGTTACAAAACTGAACAGGATCGAAACACGGATTGTCCAGTTTGTTCGCCTCCTCTGAATGAACTAGCCAAATCTTTGCCGTACGCCCATTGCTCGCAATCTAGACTTGTTTGCTATATTTCAGGGCAACCATTAAACGAAAACAATCATCCTCTTATGCTGCCAAATGGTTATATTTATGGTGAAAATGTGAGTTTTTAATTACTTTTAATTATTGATTGCTTAATAAAATACTTAATTATTTCAGGCTCTTCAAACTATGGCAATGGAAAATGATGGGCGGATTATTTGTCCTCGTACAAAAGAGGTTTTTACATTTAAAGAAGCAGAAAAAGTGTTCGTGATGTAAAAAAAATTTTGTATTGTCTTTATGTTAAGAATCATGAATTATTTTGTAGCCCTAGAAAGTTTAAAGTGACTAAAAATATTACTTAGTTAATAAATAAAGTTTGTAGTAATACGTCAGTGTTTAAATAGTTTCATTTCATAAAACAGCTCTAAACATTATTTAGTGAAAGTTAATGAGTGACATGAGCTGAGATAGCCCCTGTAGCCTACATTATGTGATGTGTTGTTTATGCAGGGAATTATTAACTTTGCTACCTAAATATCGTTGATGTTGAGAATTTCTAGATCTATTTTAAATTTCTGGAATGAAAAGTATATTCTTGTCATAAAAACCACCTTATTGAAAGATGCTAATGTACTAAAGTTCCCAAGAGATGGCGCCACCAAACAGTGTGCGCACACGTGGAGCGACCTTGTGCTTTGCGTTTTATAGCTCAGACTTTGAAGACGGTTTGCACGAAATGTGTGACATATTTGTGAAAAGCGACGCTCAAGCTTTACTGGCAAACAAAAAGTTGGTCCTAGTAGGTGATTCAAGTACGGCAAACTTCAGCGTGTCAATGTTTAAACGTGTTGTCACTTCACTTATAAATTTTCCCCAAATTTCAGATATCAGGGGGTTATACAAAGATTTAATATGGCTAATGACTCACAACGAAATTATAACGCATGTAGCGCTACGAACTAAGGTTTGTAACTGAGAATAAGTTAAATTATTCAATAACGATCAAATAATTTTGAATAGCTGGAAAAATCGTATTTAAGTGACGAATTGGTCGAGGGAGATAAACTTCACAACGGAAGAGATTATAGAGAACAGCGACACTACAGAAAAGAGCCCTATCATATTGATTATTTTTTTATTACACATTGCTACGATGACTACATTGAACGCAGTGTAATCCAACATTTAAAAGAAATTAAGCCTGATGTGGTCTTAATGACATCTTGCCTATGGGATATTACACGGTATTAATCTGTGTTCAATGCATTTATGAATTTATATTATATCAAAATTAATTTCTAGATGGGGACCAAATGGTGCGGAGGATTACAAGAAGAATCTGCCAACCCTCATGACAAGGTTGAAAGAAGTTTTACCTGAAACGTGTTTATTTATTTGGGCTACTACTATGCCGATATCTGTTGAAATAAAGGGCGGCTTTTTAATTCCACAGGTAAAGCAAGTCTGCATTTTATTTTTAAGCTCATATGCAGATATTTTCAGGTTGAATTTTTGCGTCATCAACTTCGCTTTGACATCATGGAAGCAAATCTGTTTGCTTGGGAGACAGTAAAGAAATTTGATTTTGATGTGTTAGACATGCATTATTATTTCCAAATGAATATTGCTCGGTAAGTTTATTGTGAATTATCAAATAGTTTGAAGTGAAAGTTTTCTTTAAATATATTAACAGACGAGAAAAGGACGGTATCCATTGGGTTAATATTGCAATGCGGCATTTTACCAATTTCGTTTTGACGCATGTGGCTTTGGCGTGGGGTCGTACTTTACCGGGTCGTGCAAAAGACAAGCATTTGAATGAAGTCATTAAAACGCCGCTGTACCCACAGTTTTCTGGAAAAGCTGATGATGAGCTGGAGCTATCCCCAAAACCTAAAAAAAAGGTGTTGAAACCACATAGACGAAAGAAGGAATCCCGTTAGTAATTTTATTTTTAAAATTTAATACAATGAACCAAAATATATGCAGTAAATATTTATGCGGTCATTTTAAGCGCGTACAATATTTTTAATCAATATTTTTTACGATAATTTTAAGCGCGCACAATATTTTTAATAGAAGTTGGCCATAATATTTTGGGCCACTTTTTTCTTTTAGGACGTCATCACAGAAAGTAGTCACCTGATCACCCTATCCTAATAGCATTACCTCGTTTCAACCATTTTCTTTTATTTTGTTATTTTTGTAAACATTCGATTAAGCACAAAGACTGCCATTTATGTAACATATCCAATTCTGTGATATTTCTATTTTATTAATCGTAAATAAATTTTGTATTGAATTTTTGATAACATTGACATATAAATAAAAAATTAAAGTATATAGTTAAAATGCTTCAATACTTTGCAGTTGTATTGCCTTCCATTTAAAGCAGCATTGTAAGCGATAAAATTCAACTTTATATAGTTTCGAAATCAAATATACAAAATTGAGTAAGCGGCAATTAATTAGAAATGATCAGCTGATGCAATTTCTTCAATGCTAGAAGATCTAAAACAACCGGTACAACTTTGCTTCCTGTTTCTCTATCTGCTGGCAAACAAACTCGGCCGACAAGTTGACAAGACTTTTGAGTTTCCTGCAACATCTTAGAATATCCCCAAATAAGATTAATATAACTGCGAATACCAAATATTTCTTTTACTTTAGAAAATTCCGGGGTGGGAAACTCTGAGAAATCTGTCCGTGCGCTCCCACCTACTCGATGTGTGGCTAAGAAGTTTGTCACCTCCAATTGCAACTGTTAAAGTAAAAGCGAATTGCACAAACCGTATATGTAACCAAATTCTAATTTACCTTATCAGCTGTTTTTTGTAAATCATTCACATGTCCTATGTGTTGAATTAAATGCTGAGTTGGTGTAGATTTTTCTAAAGTTGGAATCGCGCCAGGTTTACGTTTGCTTATGTCAACGACAGTAGCAGAAACACTAATATTCTTAAGATCTCGCAACAGATTTCTCGTTTTGTTGCAAAGGTTTTCTAACTCTTTCTCATCTGTTGCATCTTCATTCGTTTCCGACGTTTCTTGAGCCTTTTTAGGTATTTTTATCGGTGGAAGAGAGGCTATTTGATTCTACATATTAAAATGGCGTTATTGAGATTATTCTAAACCCAGGCAATTTCAATTTACTTTGATCAAACGAGCTTTTAAGCGATGATTTTCGACTAATACATTATCTAAGGCGGCTCTCAGACTTCCAATTTGTTGTACCAGCATAGGAGAATCTCGGGCATTGAAAGGGCCGGTTGTTAAAACAGGTACAGTTGGGCTGGTAGGAGATCCCACTGAAAATGTAATTGTTATTTTTTTACAGTTAAATTGAAAATGTTGTGTTAACAACATACTCATCGCTGTTGTCTTAGTTATATTTTCAAAGAGCGCCTTTTTGGAGATCGATTTCAGCTTTTCTTTCAATTCGCCTCTCTCGTTCTCCAACGAATCTATATCGGCTTGCAAATGATCCATGGTTTCTTCAAACTCCCTAAAATACGAAACAATTGTGATATATATCTAAAATTTAAAATTATTTAATACTTTTCTTTCTTCTTGTAAAGTGCTGTAAGTTCTTTCAACCTATTCTCTAATTCATGAACTTTGTTTTCACTTTCTTTAGAACCAGTCTCTACCTTTTTCTCTAATAATTCTTTTCTTACAGTTAATTCACTTAACTCTTCACTCTGCAGAAAATATATAATTTAAATTTTTTTTTTTTTTTTTACTTTTAAACGAAAAATAATAAAAAAACCTTAAGTTTTAACATTTTCTTAGCTTCAACTAAATCAGTTTCTTTCGATTCAAGACGTAATTTAAGATTTTGGATATCTTTTAGTTCAGATTTGATGGTTTCCGCACGTACTTTAATAGGAGAGGGCGGCTACGTAAATTAAGTTTTATTGTGAAAAGATTACCGAAAGTACAAAATTATCAATTTTTACCAAAGTCTCAGCCGTTCCATCAAAATCAAACTCACCACCTTGTATTTTAGCAAATAGCTTACTTGTATTCGTAATTAAAATGTCCATAGAGTGCCTATTAAATTAAAAGCCAAAAAGGTTACTGGAATTATTAGAAAGTGAAGAAAACTTTACCTTAAGCAATCAACAGGACCACTGTCATCTTTGCCGTACACTTTATCAGAAGCTTGATGAGCTAGCTCTTTAAGTTTTTGATTGGTTAGCCCCTCTGTTCCTTCTAGAATTGAAAAGTATTTAGTAAAAATTGTGGATGGGGAATGATCAATATCTTTACCGGAAACAAGTGCATGTTGAATAACTGCCTGACTGAATTCTCGTAGAGTTTGTAAAACGCGACCAAGATGTAAATTACACTCTAAAAGTTGTGTTTCCACTGTTTTTTCAAACGAAATTGGATTTGGCCCCCCTTCAATGGGAAGTCTCCGCCTCATCTATTTAATTTGAAAAATAAAATAGAAACCAAACAAATGTGTACTTAGAATGCATAACCTTTTTGGTCATTTGCTTCAATTCGTTGTTTTGATTCTCCAATTCCTTATATAGCGATAACATCTCACTAGCCTCTTGTCCAGGCTGCAACAATAATGGTCACACACCCTTTAATTGCGTGATCAAGGAGGCAGGTATATTTCTCCATTATTACCTGCATTAAAACTTGGAGGCGCTGCAATTCAACTGAAATGCCATCACAAGCAACAAGTCCTAATTTCGTGTGATAGGAAAATAAAAGTCCACAATCAACCCTTTCATTCTTCAAATGAATTCCATATAAATGTTGGAAATATGCTAAACTCTTCTCAAGTGGTTCCAATATAACGTTTTCGTCTAACTACAATTTTAGGGCAAAATTCGAAGATTATCTCTAATAATAACTTATGCAATATATTACTTGATCTTTCCTCAATAGCTCAATATAAAAATCAACTGCCTTTTCCTGTACAGCCATTTCTGGATACAAGGAACCGAATTTTAAAAATAGTTCCACATTACATGTATTCAAGGCACTGAAACATTTAACAATGTGTCAAAAGTAGATTAGTATAGCATATATATATGTATTCATTACCTAATGTACTGATTCAATAACGTTTGAAGACATAACAGAAGGAAAATGAAGTGATTACTAAAACTATGTTGCTCTGTGGCATGGTCCTTCAACACTGTGTCACGATTAATATCCGCCGGAAGTGGATACTAAAACAATATAAAAAATATTTATTTTCGTTAAAAATTCAATGTACGCAATTCTTATACTTTCTCTCGAATTTGGTTAACTAAAATTTCGGCTTTCCAGACAATTCGAGGAAGTAATAACAATATTAAAACAGCATCGTGATCTCCACCACGAGCAAGGAATTCATCGGACATAAAAGAACGTAGGTAATTTGTGTGTTGATTTGCTTGTAGAACTTCAATTCTTCGCAATTCCATTTCCACAGCTTTTGCATGGGCTTTCGTTTCAGCAAATTTGATTTTAAAATCAAATAGGTCAGAAGAGGGGGCAACTGCTGTGTTTGTGGCCGTTTGAAGTTGATCGGCTAATTCTTTATTATGCTCCTATTAAATAATTTTTTTTCATAAAACTTAGAACTTGAATTGAAAGTTGTTGTTTACCTTCAGCGATTCTGTTAAAGATCTAAATTTCTGAATCGTTTGCTCAAAATCAGCAATTGTTTCTTGCGCGCCTTCCATTTGTCGATGTAGCTTAGAGAAATAATCAAGAAACAATTGAATCCATAACTTTTTGTTTAAATTAATTAAAGTACCTCACGGGACCTGGCATTAGCCATATCGACTTCTTCGCGTAACTCCAGCTCAGTCTCCCTAGCGTTTTCTTGTAATTCCTCATTCATTTCATGAAGTGCCTCCTGAATAGGAAATGTCTTAATAGGCAGAACCTACGGAAATATTTTATTGAACAAACCAAATCAGTAACGTTATCCTGCAACTCCGATAATTTCTCTTCCAAGTTTAGATTCCTTTCTGTAAGCTGTTCAACCATTTCTTCAGCACCAAGTGCAGCATCCACTTGTTCTTGCAAATCGGCAATTTGTTTCTCGTACGCTTCAATTTGTGTACTAAGCTTTTCTTTCGTCCGACTTAACTCGGTTATTTCCGATTTTTGTTGGTCACATTCTCGTTGCATTCGATGTTGCTCTTGTTTGTCGTGTGCCGACAGATCTCGAAGTCTAAAATAAGATCATTATTTAATATTTTAAAATAACTAAATTTTATTATTATTTACTTGACTAAAGCCGCCCGTAGTCGCTCGTTTTGTTGTTCCAATTGCTTAGTTTGATAATTTGATGATGCTCCTTCTTTACCTTTTTCCGAAATTTCATTCTTTAAAATCTCTAAATCCAATTGCAGCTCTTCAAGTTTCTCTTTAGTTTGCTCCAATTCTGATTGAAGTGTTTCACACTAAATGACAGAAAATGAGATTCTAATTTTAGTACCAACTTACCAATTTTAGTGAATTACCTTTTCTTCAGCCATTTCTTTATCTAAAGTGGCCATTTCAACGGCTTCTGTTAAATCGGCCATTTCCTCTGCATGTTGCTCTTTTGCTTCAATAGCTGCTTGCGCATCTTGACGGGCTTTCTGTAATTCTCGTTGTAGTTCATTTTGAGACTCCATTATTTTCGATTTAAATTCTATCAACTGTAATAATTAGTGTTTTAGGTTGTCAAAAATTATTCGTACAAAATAATTAAAATGTAATACCTGTTGTAACTGAATCTTTAATTTATCCGATTCCTTTAATTTCTCTTTATCCTGCAAACGTTTTCCTTTAAGCGTTTCTAACTTCTCCATTAAATCCTTCACTTCTGCTCGCAGTGTATCCATTTCTTGTTGCTGTTGTACACTTGCAATTCTGTCCTCTAGGCTACCGACAGCTGGACTGTAGCTGACAGTTTCAATAAAATTTGTCTAAAAAAAAAGACGGATATTAATAACAGTTTTTTTCATCAATTTGAACAATAATTTCTAAAGCGACCGCCGTATAAAACACTGAGCATCCACTCACCGTGGGCTCCTTTGTTTTTCTCTCCTGTTGAGATGAAAGTGCAAACAGAGGAAATGAAAAAAGAGTGCTCATAGTAAAAATAAAAGTAATTAAACAATTTGCAAAGCAAATCAACACAACACAACCAATTACAAACCAAAAGACTAAATTCCAACACAAAAGTATGGTTTGCGGTGAACTATTTAATTTGCTCCGAAGTTTATATTTTACCTCGATAAACGACGCTCGTTTAGAACCGGGGGTACGAGCCTTCTCTTCTCTTGGAGACACTGGGTCGGCAGTCGGAATTCGTGAAACCTTTGATTTTTTTTCATCTGTACCCGGAATTTGAATGCCTTCACTCTTTGGTGTCCCCGTAGAAGTTGTCATTGCACCTTCACCTCCAGCTCCTTGTTCTCCAGAGTCATCGTCCAATAGCAATAACTAATATAGAATCAAAAGTTCACAACTAAAATTCGAAACTTTTCTTAATTTTAACAAACCTGGGACTGGCGTACAAAAATCCCATGATTATCTTTACATTGAAAATATGTTTTCCCTTGAACTGTTCCGTTATTCTTTCCTTTGGCTTCGTCCAATACAACTCCAATCCATTTTCCACTTGAGAAATGGGTCGTCCCAATGAATGCGACGGTTCCTAACACATTTTTGCCAGCAACTTCGACTCGTGAGCCGTTTTTTAAGGTTACTTCTGCCATTGGAGAAGTTACTGCGGATATTAATTTTTATTAGTATTGCAACGTATAACGGGTGACTGGTAAACATAATAAATAAATGCCACAAGCCCAATCAAAAAATGAGATGTTGTAAATTGCAAAGAATCCCACTGGTTACTATGCTTTTTGAGTAAGTTCACTCAAGCAAAAAGAGACCACAGCTCAAAGCCAAGCGAATTCTCTTAACTCACCCTTTGTTCCAGAAGCTTGTGGTTTAAGCTTACAAGAAAATGAAACAGAATATTAACATTTATATTGAAATCTGTAGTGTCATTTTTATTCCAACTCTAAACAATATTATTATGCTTATTATGGGCTTTTCATAAGATAAATAGACAAATTGTATATCGCCTACCTTCTTCTCTGGTTTAGCAACCGATTTCATAAATTCAGTTTACGGTTTATAATTAAACAAAGATCTTTTCTTTAATTTCTAATGTTTATGTTCACTGACATTACTGTCGGGATCTGCCCAGATAAAAATGGCTGCTGTGATGTGCTGGCACCTATCGTCAAATTAACAAAATAAGTGTATTTTAAAAATGGCGACTGCGAGCGCAGGTACATAGAAATAGTTCTGTAAATAGTTCGTTACGTTTTATAAAACGATCGTAAACTTACTTTTAAAATTTCAGAACTAATTCCCGAGCGACGACGAACAAAATCTATGTTAAAAAATTATTATGGCTTGGGAGGTGGAGATAATGAAGCCGCTAATCCATTCCATATTAACAGTCCTCACTTTAATCCCGACATGTATATTTCCAAATTGATTAAGGAAAAATCTTTAACTGAATTAATGGATCATGAGCGGGAAATTCTTAAAGAAGTACAGGCTTTGGATAGCGACATGCAAACGCTAGTATATGAAAATTATAATAAATTTATAAGCGCCACTGATACTATCAGAAAGGTCGAATTTTCCTATTTTTGTATAGAATGCTGAAATTGATATAAACATTTATATAATAGATGAAAAACGACTTTAAACGAATGGAGGATGAAATGGATGGACTTGCTACAAACATGGAAGCCATCACAACATTTAGTGGTCAAATAAGTAACACACTGAGGGATCGAAGACAGCAAATTACAAAATTAGGAAGTGTTCATGCTCTATTAAAAAAATTACAATTTTTGTTTGAGTTACCTGCAAGGCTTAATAAGTGCATTGAAAATGGTGCCTACGGGCAAGCCGTAAGGTAAGTGCACTTAATAGCTTTTTTATATTAAAAATTAAAAATTGAAATTTTACTAGATATTATCTGAAAGCAGAAAATGTTTTACACCAGTATCGCCATATGCCGTCATTTCAGGGAATTCAAATGGATTGTAACGCTATTGTTACAGAGTTGAAGGAAAAATTGCGCCTACAGTTCCGAACAAAAGAGGCAATTTGGCCAAGCGTTCTTAGTAAAGGATTATTCTATAAATTTTTATTTATTTTATGAAGGCGACGGCTCGGCAGCTCACAGAATGTCTCGACTTACTTCTTCAATTGCAAGAACCAGCAGAAGAGTTGTGTCAGGAATTTCTCGACCAGTTAATGAGAATTATGAATGATCACAAAAGTCTGATTTTTCAATAATTTTGTCTTCTAAATTAGTGCCGATCACAAACTTCGTGAGAATTTGGCAGTTTTAGAGAAGCAGGTTCGTTTATACGCGCAAGAAGAAGAACCTTTGCTCCCTAGTCAATTTGAAAGACCGGCGCAAGCGTACATGGATTCACCAGTTGACGTTCTGGAATTCATTGATTATGGGTGCAATAATTTTTTAACCAATATTTGTTTGGTTATTGCTTCATATAACGATTTATTTATTAATCGAATTCAGGATACAGATCAGGAAGGGTAAAATTCTAAAACTAAAATGAAATTACATCGCTTTAACTGAGTTTTTGTATTTAGAACATACCAGTTTGATACAATCGCTCTTAAAAAGTTGGTTAACTTTGTAATGGCACTTATGAATCGTTACTTTGAAATTGTGGAGAAGAGGATAGAATTGGAGGTTTTTAATTCAACTGTTTAAAGAAACTTTTGAGTAATGTAATTTATATTATTCAGAGTGAAACGGATGACACGTCCATTTTAGTGAGAGCTCTAGATAGATTTCATCGGCGTCTCCAGGCAATGAATAGTCTTTTGCCGGACACCGATTTCGCACGGTAAAAAGAAAAATTATTTTTCATAATCATATCATTTTAAAAATGTGATTATAAAAAATTAAAATAGTGCACACTTTTCAGCACTGGGACTGATATTGTATCAAAAGCAGGCAAGCTTAAATGTATCTGCTCATTGGAAACGCTGAAACGACAATTTGCGGATTGCCTGACCGACATTCGCCAGAGTTTAATTACTGGGAAGCCGACCTCACAAAGGGAAGGAAGTGGACAAAGTTTGTCTGATTTGCTTCATTCAGCTGAAGCTGCAATTTTAGAACAGTTGAGAACAGTACTTTCAAATCTACAAGTAATTCTAATGCCGTTTACTTATTTATTCTCTGATTGATTAATAAATTGGTTAACCTGCTTTACAGGCGTTTCTTCAGTCTGATATTACATTCTCCACTAAACACTATTTCCGTGATCAATTTTGTAAGCAAGACGTTAGAGAGACTGTAGTTTTAGGCTTTTTCGGTCATGTTAATGAAGTCGCAATGGTAAACTTGAAATATAATATGTTTTGGATAAAGCGAGATTACAGTATTTTTATAGGAGTTCTGTGATTCACTACATGAACGTGCTTCTTCCCCTCCACCATTACTTCTAATTTTGTCCAGAATGTGTGTTGACTTTGAATCGAGTACTATTAATACCATGGTCAGAAATTTACTTGTATAATTTACGAAGATTATTAATGAGCTTATTTTCAGATAGCGTTAACTGACGAATATTTTGAAACCGATAACCGAGGTGGATTGACACCCGCATCTGTAGTCTGTTCTGAAACTAAAGAAGTTGCCCAAAAATTAATCAATCATTATGTACGTGTTCAAGGACTTATAGTATCCCAAATGTTGAGAAAAAGTGTTGAAACAAGAGATTGGCTCAATACTATCGAACCTCGAGTAGTTCGTGCAGTGATGAAAAGAGTAGTAGAAGATATAACTGCAATGGACGCGCAAGTCGGTCAGCTGTATGAAGAAGGCACTCGTAAAGAGCGTAGTAGTGATTCTAGTCGGAGAATGCAATCTCTAAGTGCAGTAAGACACATGAGAACGACGTGGAGCTCATATACTCCAAGGTTAATCATTTATTTAAACTTAATTAAACTTTAATCTTTTTTTTGAATATTTCAGCACAATTGATAACAGTTTAATCAGCAACATTCAAAAGTTATTTTCCGAACGGATTGAGTTTTTCAGTTCAGTCCAGTTTTCTAAAGTGTCCATTCTCACAGGAATTATTAAAATTAGTTTGAAAGTGAGTTAAATGTTAATAATCTTTTAAACTAGTTTTATTTATATTAAATTTACCTCCAGACGTTTTTAGAGTGTGTTCGGCTACGTACGTTTGGTAGATTTGGGTTGCAGCAAATTCAAGTCGATACTTACTACCTACAGCTTTATTTATGGCGATTTGTTTCCGATGAAAAGTACCAACAATTAAATTTGCTTATTTACATAGTGTGTATAGATAATTTGAATTATTTCCTTCATAGTTTGGTTCACGTTTTACTAGACGAAATTCTTGGTAGCACTGTCCATCGCTGCCTAGATCCAGTTCTAATGGAATCAAGTGTAAGATTTAATTTTTTTACTAGAAAATTACATGAAATGCAGTGAATTAAACACTGCTTAATTATTTAGGTTATTGAAGTCATTTGCGAACGCGGATAATTTAGGACTTTATAATGATGACTAACATCCTTTAATACAATAGAAAACACTCTGAGCTTATAAAAAATGTCTCTTTTTAATTGTTGTAAAATGTTTTTTGGTTGATATAAATTATATTGTTAAGAAAACTGCAATAGTTACTTACAACTTAAAAAATTACATCTCATACATTTTTTTTAATTTGAAATAACAAAAACTGCCGTTATTTTTTTTCCTTTCTTTTATCTGTAACACATCCGAGAGTTCACAAGTCAACGAAGGCAGGATGTACCACTAACGCTGGCTCAATCACATAATCGCCTTTTTGCGATTGCATTAAATTGGCCTATTAAAATTCGGTCACTTGTGTCATCAAGCCTCCACTTCCCATATTAGTGTGGGAGGAACGTTTTCCTGTCTATGTCTTTGGAATTTAAAATGAATGTTTTTTAAAGGTACCAACGTTCTTTATTCTACACTTCCTCATTAAGAATACAAAACGAAAAAAACAAAGCGGTTGTTATGCTTCAATTTTTCTACTTTTGCCTGCACGGTTTATTTTCAAAATACAAATAATCGGCAGCTGGTGAAAATGTTCTAATAGCATTTCCATCTGATTGCGCTATGGGTTGTGACAAAACAGCTGTTTTTAACAATTATAAAGTTAAGTTTGAAAGAAAATAAATCAATCGTATCCTCACGAACGTTACAAAATTTAACTTCACCCACCTATACAATCCACTACAAATAAACCTATCACATTTCTTTTCATTAAAACACACTTGACGGTTTTCCCCTACCCATTCATAGTCAATGATTCATAACGTCCCCTCCCCCGATGCAAACTGGCCAGGATAACACACACGCATCTTCAGTACCGTACTATAAGTCGTCAAAATCCATCCCCCTTGTTAAGTACCAAGGCTGCAGGAGTGCTCCTTTTCAGATTCCTGCGGCTCTAGTACTTAGTAAAGGGTAGGATACTAGAATGATGATAAAGGTGTAAGATTTACAATTTCACCTCTTACTGAGTAAGAATAAACTATCAGATCATCAGTTATTGGATAGAAATAGTCGAATGTTACCTTTTGGAAGACTATGGAAAGTAAATTCCATGGTTTCAATTTAACAGAGACAGGCATCTGGACGTCAGTCTGGTCGGAATGTCCTTGTTGCAATGTCCTTTTCTCGTAGCTAACGTCCGGTCTCCTCCCTTTTGCGCCCTCTTCTAATAGGCAATCATCGTTGTCACTATCAATTGAGTTTGATTAAGCATATCTTTTGTTAGCCAAAAATGTTCTCTGACCCCGTTGAGACAAATTTCTCAGCCTGATTTTAGGTTTAATACGGAAAAAAAATGCAATCAAGTCCTAACGTTTGAACTTTTATTACAAATTATAATTTTTGTGATTCTATGCAGTTAAGATTATACAAAAATTGTGTAATTTTTTACTCTTGTTTACTATAACGAGGTGGTCTTCAAGAAGATATTTCCGTTGCTTTTGTGACCAACATTTAAGTATGACCCAATAGAATCTCTAATAACGTTAACTTCCCCGACTGCGGATGGTAAAGTATTCGAATATTATTGGTAAAAAGAAGAAATTCTATTTGTTATTTTATAGGTTTTTATTGTGACTCAGCACATTAGCCATGAGGAATATTCCGTCCAATTCCCAGTTGACAAAGCAGTGGTTATCAGAAGCCACACCAGTGGGAAGTATCTAATCAACCATGGTTAAAAAATTTTAAAATAATTGAAATTCTCGTTACATTTCTGCAAGAATAATTTAATTTTATATATTTAATGTAATAATTTAATTTTTTTTTTTAAATTGAAGTTCATAGAGTTATATCGAAATCCTCCTTACTCATCCAAATGAACTCGGCTGTTAACACCTGGCTCCTCCCCCGCATGTGGCATCGAAAAAATAATTGTCTGAGTCCAAACAATTTTTCGTAATTTCACCGATAATTGACTCATAATCGCTTCCTTACAACCACTTGTGCCCAAATAAATTAAGAAAGCGTATAATTACATTTAATCGCGCAGATATCCACTTAATAACACGTGTATTGTATTTGGAAAATATAGCGAACAGAGACAAGCTTTCATTTTAGAAAGAACATAGATTTATTCAAAACTTACATAATTGAATATACAAAGTTTCATTGATTCATTACAGTATAAGACCACTTCTTCACACAAGGACGTCTTCTTCAATTGTTGATATACAAACTCGGGCATATTAAGTAGTCATGTACAGGTAATAGTTTATCCCTTACCTGCGGCATAACTACTTAGCACCCCTGAGTTGTGGCTATGAGGGCGCCCATCTGCTGCAATTCTGACGTGTCTGGCTATGCAACCAACTCTCGACAAACACAAAACTCTCCAGCTGACTACATGAAACTTAATGATGTTTTGTAGCTCGCTTTAAGTGGTGAAGTGGCTCACTTTATTCAGAGAAGTCTATCGTTTGCATACGATACGTTTGAGAGAACCCCAACCATCACCTGTTGACCAAAGAGATGCTGGTGCGGAGGCGATGTAACGCCCTCCTGCCAGTCGCCTATTCGCCATTTCATGGTCCCTATTGTTCTCAACATGTCTATAACAATATATTTTCCTCCTCCTCCCCCCATCCTTCAACGCCCGCACCTTTATCCCTTTTGCTATTGATGCTTGAACTGACACTGAAAAAGTATCTTTTCCTATAATCGGATATATTTTTTTTAGTGTACCTATCTTTTGTTTGCAATTTATACTTCTTTATTTAATATCGCTCGAATCTACTAGAGACTTATTTCCTGCTTGTTCTCCATTATTTCTTTATTTTTTTCCAAACCTGTCATCAATCGGGAAGAGATAATATAAATTTGAAATAATACCATTTGTGGTGACTCAACTAATCTCCATTTGTTCCCCATTCTCGGGTATTCAATTCTAGTTTTTTTTTTTTAATAAATCAACTTATATCCGATTTAGAAATCAATTATCAGCACTTAAGACTGTTAAGTTTTTACCAAGATTTTGATCTACATTTTTTTAACAGGTGTATTCAAATTATAATTTAATGCGATTCGGCAGACCCTTGTTTCTCACCATGCTTCCCCCTTTCTTTCAACCGTGACCAATTTGACTACCCGCACGTGCGGATCATGGTGAGGGTAGATGGGTCATACAGACTGGCATTCACCCTCCATTTAACATTAATTGGAGTAATATCCTGCCGTAAACTGAAGGCTTCAGATTCAGTTTCTTAATGGGAAAAAAACGTTTTAAGTAAACTTTCGGTATTTTATTTATATTTGTTCTGGTTGATTGGTTAAAAACACCATCTGCTTCTGTGAAAATACTCGACAAAACGTTTTTTTACTGGTTCAGTGATTTCATCTCCACGCGTGGTTGTGCCCGTGGTACATTAAAATTTTTTGGGTTGATGCATAAATGAATATGAAAATAAGAGTGTTAATTTATTACTATAATTAAACGCAATAGTTTACTTAAATAAATTTTATTAAAGTAAATTAAAAATTCTTACATAGCATCTTAATTTGATTGCAATTAAAAAAGTTTTATCAACCTAACTTTCAATTTATTGTATTGATGGTCGTGTCGTTGATTTTTCGTATCTATCACTTGTGATCGTATTGAATGAGCAGTTTCAAAGGCGAGTTTATTCGCATATTTTGCCCATTACAAGCGGTCACAGGCAACAGAAACGATTTCGGCCGTTGGTCCTATCAAGCCCTGCAGGGAAGTGGCCCGATGGCGGTCAATTGCTAAAGTTTAAAATGAAATTCCGTAATGAAAATAACAAAGTATTTAAAACTTTTGTGTTCCAACTTAAAACTAAATAAATACTAAAAAACATTATTAGAAACTTAGACTATGTACTTGAAGATACACAAGGTTCGATAAGATGTAGAAGAAGTAAAGAAATAAACTTAAAAATAAATATCCCAAAAATAAAAATTAACTAAATTCTAATAAAAGGAATTATCGAAACAATCATTTACAACAGACGTTAAACAATGACGTCACGCAATAAGTTCTCTAAATAGAATGAGGAAATAGATATATTACAAAGAATTGTAGATATTTTTCTGATTACGACTCAACTCCAACCTGCCTTTCCGAATGTCTACCTCTCTATGGACTTAGAACGGGCACAGCGTTATGATGATCCACTGGTCACTTCGACTGACCATCCAGTAGAGCGCAGTTTATTCTGTGAAGAGAATGGTCATTTCAGCTGGTTTTTCATGCAGGACTTGTAGTTAAAAACACCCCCCTGCTCTCCACCCCTATGTAATGGCGTTGAGCGACCAGCCAGCACCACGTGGGCTTGAAAACACCTGTGCAGGTGGCATCGCCTCGCAAACGTGTACTGCAGATTCAGGGAGAGGGAAGGAGGGTTCTTTTTTTGTGCTCTAATGGAGGTATACTAATTTTTAATTGAAAATTTTCGTTTAATTTATTGTCTCTAAATTAAACGAAAAATTTTCAATTAAAAATTAAAAGTATTCATTCTTCTTTGTACTTTTTCATCTGGGTGACTATTTTGATCAACTTAAATAAAGCGAATAACCACAAGAGTTATTAAAAAAAAACTTTATCGTATCTTAAAATTTATTATAACTTGTATGAGTATTTGCTTTATATTTTCAGTTTAAAAAAAATCACTTTGTCGTGTTTATGCTCTGCATTTAAATTATGTTCTCTCCATATTTTTTGTTACGCAATGTAGGTTAATTATCGCGCGAATATTTTTTTGGTAAACAATCTCCCTCTAATGAGAGTTCAACATACTACAGTTTACTCATTGCCACTAGGTGGCAGCAGGCTGCAGCACAAACAAATATGGCCGAATAACTACTACTGTTTGAACGTGTTTTTTCCGTGATACAGAATTATTTTGTAATATTATTTAAGAAGAATGGGTGGAATAAGTCGCAGCAGGTCTAGGTCACCACCACCACGAAGAGGTATGAAGCACTTATTGCTTGTAGACAACAATTAATATAATTTTGTATTAACGACATATACGCAGACAGAAGACGCTCTCGTAGCCCTTCAAGAGAAAGAATCAGAGAAAGAGAAAGAGATAGAGATCACAGAGATAGAGACCGTGATAGGTACAGAGATCGAGACAGGTTTAGGGATCGCGATCGTGATCGAGAACGTGACAGGGATAGAGATAGAGACAGACGTGACAGAGACAGAAGACATCGAGGCGGTAATTATATACTCTTTGGCTTTCTTGGCAAGGAGAGATAAATTTAAGTGTAATTAAAATAGACCGACACAGAACTCGCTCGCGATCTCCAAGAAACAGAGTTAGATCACCAAGAAGAAGAGTTTCTAAATCAAGATCCCGATCACAGTAAGACAAAATCGAGTACAAAGTAAAAGATTCAATTATAATTGATTTAATTTTATTTGCAGTTCTAAAGAACGAAATTCTTCAAAGGATAACCAAGGAAAGCAACTCCAATTTAGACCACAAATAGATGGTAATGCACCCTGCAAGTTGTTTGAATATAAGTTTTAAACCGAATTACTTTGCAGAGGCTGATTTAGTTGGCAAAAGTGAAGATGAAATTGAAATGATGAAATTAATGGGATTCAGTACTTTTGACACAACGAAGGTAAAGCTTGTGTGTAGCATTAAGTCCAGTTTATAACACTTTTATCCTTTTAGGGAAAACACGTGGTTGGAAATAATGTGTCAAGTGTCAACATAATTCATAAACGTAAATACCGGCAATATATGAACCGAAAAGGAGGTTTTAACCGACCATTAGATTTTGTAGCTTAATTAAAGTAATCATTTACAACCTATATAATTTAATCTTTTGGTATACACTAAAATACTTTGGCACATGTTACATCAAAATTTGACATAAGCATTCTTGCCATATAAATGCTCAGAATCTTCTGAATACAAAGCGTTTAAAACTACTAATAAATTGTCTGCATCAACTATTCGTTGGAAGTTGTTCAAATAAAAACTTGGATGGCCCTCCTTCAGCGAAATCTGCTGCGGCATTTCCGGATCCTCGCAACACCCATTTAGTCGTCAATAACCCCTCAACTCCAACTGGTCCTCGTGCGTGAATTCGTGTTGTACTGACACCTACTTCGGCTCCTAAAATGTTTAGATGTAACACTGAATTTCACCTTAATTTTTAAAATACTACCTAATCCAAATCTGTAACCATCAGCAAATCGAGAACTGCAATTATGAAAAACGCAAGCACTATCCACAGTATTTAAGAAATACTTGGCAGTATCCTCTGAAAGAAAAAGAAAATGAAGCAGTTGTAGTTCTGTAATCACAAAATAAAAGTTAAATTTAAACCATTATCAGAAACGATAACGTCTGTATGTGAGCTTCCATATCGATGTATGTGTTCTACGGCATCTTGCACATCGTCCACCATTTCAACCGTACAACCTAATGATCCATATTCAGTTTTCAAGCTTTGAGCGGGTGGTGGTCCAAAGGTGAGTTGTTTATTAAGACGTGGACCAGCGTTGATTTTAACCTGAAAAATAGTTAAATAACTTAATCAACATTTTATTGTAAGAGTATGTGAAAAAGATTTGCCTGTTCATTCTTCAACATCGCACACAACTTAGCAAAAAATTCCGTTTTAAGGAGATTCTTGTGAAGCAAAAGCGTCTCCATTGCATTGCAGGCAGCCGGATAATCACATTTTGAATCTCGAACTGTGTTAGTGTTGACACATTCAACATTCTTTGTCAATTTAATTATTATAATTTAAATAGATAGTAACCTATACGCAAAGCCATATCGAGATTTGCTGATTCGTCCACATACACGTGACATATTCCCTCGCTGTGTCCCAATACTGGAATTCCTTTGCTAGCCTTCTGGATTGAGCGAACAAGATCGCTTGATCCTCGTGGAATTACCAAGTCAATGTAACCCTCAAGTTGCAATAAATCGTTAACTGCTTCACGAGTGCTAACCTATTGAAAATTATTAATTAGCTTTAATAGTTGACTATATAATACAAAACTTGCAAGACAAATGGCATCTGAAACGTTGCAAATGTCCAAGGCTTCCAAAACTAGAGAGTGCAAAAATTTATTGCTGTAATATGCTTCTTTACCACCTTTCAACAGAAGGCCATTAGCGGAGCTGATGGCTAAAGCAGCTACCTGAAAAGATATACGATTAGACTTACAAAAAGTTTTCGATTGTTATCGTTCTTACTTGAAGTAAACAGTCCGGTCGCGATTCAAATATTACAAGCAAAACCCCGATCGGAACTGTTATTTGTTGCAATTCCATGCCGTCAGCTAATTTTGTACAACGTAAAACACGATTTACAATATTGGATGAAGAATTGGCAATTTGTAATAAGCCACTTGAAAGGGACTTCAACTTATTAGGAGTCAACTTCAAACGCGAAATCAATGATTCTTCGAGCCCTGAATCAAAGAGAATTAACGATTGCGAACAAGTAAAGGTGATTAGAGAGCTATACCTTGACGTTTCCCTTCTTCGACATCTCGTTCATTGGCATCCAGAATATCGCTTTGCCTTGTGATTAGCAATTTAGCTAAATGCTGGATCATATTAGCACGTTGTTCCGCAGTGAGAGACAGCAATGTTCTTCCTCCTTTGCGAGCTAAAACCTTTTTTAGTTGCGCTTCTCTGCACAGTTTTGTAAAGTAACTTACTCTTAGCTGCCATTACATCAACTGGAACACCAGCATCTTTATCAGCAGTGAAAAACGTTCCAATTTTTTTTCCATGAATGATTCCTGAAATTGCACGATGTTCCATTCCATTGCAAATAATAGGTGACGTACCATTCTCAAGAGCCCAAACGGCTGATTGTACCTAAAATAGTATAGTATTAGGAAATTAGCATTAAGTCGTCTACATTTTTAAACTAACCACCTTAGATTGCATCCCACCAGTTCCCACTTTACTTTTACTTCCAAATTTTATTATGCCATTCGTATGTGGGCAATAAGTATGTAGAAGGCGAGCGCCTTCTGTATTTGGGGGAGCAGTAAATATGCCATCTACATCTGACATAAGGATTAAAACGTCCGCTCCAACTTCTACTGCAATTCTAGATGCCAAACTATCATTGTCATGAATACCTAATACCTGAGACATGAATAGGTATTATAAACACGTGCCGTAAACAGCTGAGCGTAGGTGTCGGCTTTTTTTTTTTTTTTTCACATACTTCAGTTTCCTTTGTGTTGACAATAGGGGCCGGGTCTCCATTAACAGGTGGGGGTGGTGTTACAGCGTCATTTGTATTGATAATTGGTACTATGTTAAGTTGAAGCAACTCAAATATAGTGCTCACTAAATTCTTCCTTACTTCATCGTTATAAAAATCAGACATTGTGACTAAAACCTAATAATGTAGAAATTTTTAACTTCAAAATTAACTTCAATATTAATACACTTTTGAACGTACTTGTGCAATTTGTAGTCCGTATTGATTAAACATGTCTTCATAAAGTGACATTAAACCGGATTGACCAACCGCAGCCGCCGCTCTGGGTTCCACGCTCGGACGTCCCTGATAAGAAAAATGATTAAAAAAATATTTCCACTTTCTAGATAAATTATATCTCACAGCTCTAAACGGGTCTTTGGGAGACAAAGTTTGACGCATACTCATAGACATGAGAAATTCATGGGTTAATTTTTGTTTTCCAAATGCTACTGAACCACTAGTAACCATGAGGAATTCTCGTCCCTCATGTTGTAGCTCTGACACCTGTTGTAAAATTATAGATTTTTTTTTCTATTAAAAACAAACAAAACAGAAGAAAGAAACTTACCTGCTCGACAATCGACGCTAATCTTCCCAAAGCAAGACCACATTCGTCTTCTCTCGTAATAACTGAACTTCCCATCTTAACAATAACTCTTCTGGCATTTTTAAGCTCGGAACGGGTTGCAAAAGCCAAGTGTGTTGTACTTGTAGATATACCATTTTTTGTAAAATGCACGAAGGAAGAGGGCATTAAACGAACGACTGAAGCCACCGCACACATTTTTTCTAACTGCCTTAACTACAATCAGATGGTATCTGAATGTGGATGGAAAAATCCTAGTGTCTTTTATACTGCCACGTCAGTCCGCAAGTGTCAGGTAGTCGAGTGGCTTCAGTTGGACATCCAGATCAAAAACAAGCTTCTAAGCTCCAGGGCGAATAGCGTTATTCTATCCAATGACTCGAACTTTACACTACATCTTTAGAGCCAAGAACATTTAAATACTCTTTGAACCTGTTGTGTTTGCCAATAGGAAGAGTTTAAACACATCTTCTTAACCCATGTGACCTAGCACGCATGTGTCCAAAATCAAGAGTAACATGCGCGCGTGAAGTCGATGACGACACTTACTCTGGAGTTCTGGTACATTACTCAATTTAAAATTCAAAGTCCACACACGTTTTGGGCTGGTCCAAAAGTGATGTCACAGGTCGAAAGGGGCGAAGGAAAGGGGAATTGTAAAAATGTATTTCAGGGAATAAATTGATAAAAACTGATAATCCGTATTGACTAACAGTTTAATCATGTAAAATTATATTTTAACTGATGTTTTTTCCATTTTGACATCTAAGTTCGCAATCTAACTTGGAATTTCTGCGATTGTCAAATACATCATGCAAAGACAATGACATCACCAATGAATGACCTTCCAGATCAGAACAGGAATTTATAGCCCCAAGAAATTTTAAGTGGGAAACGAGTGAAAAACCTCATGGAAAAATACAGAGATTTATATTGGGAAAAGAGACTCCCAAAAATGTGACACTTCAAGGACAAAGATGAAGCTACCTATTAAAGTTTATTTGAAAATTAAAAGAACCAGATGAAATTAAATATTTTATAACTTGATTCTTACATAACAAACACGGTAAATAAATTTAATAGCGATAAATTTTATTTTCTAATTATCTTGGGCCAGTTTTCCTTGGCTGCCCATTAAATGCCGGACTTTGCTCCTAAAATTGACAAAATCTCCATGAATATTTTTACCACTATATCACTTTTCTGATATTTTTACTTTTCATTATCAGTCAATGGTAATTTGAAAACAATCTCTACAAATTTAACGTTCGATAATTCAGAATCAGAAATGTATCGCAGACACTCCTACATCAGAAAATGTTATAATAAAATTAAATATACTCAATCACAATAAAATACCATTGCTCTTTTAACGTCCTTGTTGTCTATGCACACATTTAAAAAATTGGTAAGAACCTTCTCACTGTAGAAATAAAAAATAAAAAACTTTTTATGAATCTTAAAAAAATTAGGTTATATTCGAAAGTTACACGTAAATGACCTAAATTAATATTTTTCCTTAATTTGGGAGAGTTTAAAAACCCAAAAAGAAGGGAAATTATATTAAAAGATTGTTGAAACAACCTAAATTTTAAACATACATTAATTTAAGGTATAAACTCGTACTTACTCTAAAACTCCAAATATTTTCAATTGCTCATCCTGACACTGCTTTAAAACTTCCCTGTAAACATCACAAAGTCATTAATCATAGATTTCTCTTTTATTACATTCTGCATTTCTGTACCAAGCTTTCTCAAATTGCTTCGCATTCATGCATGCCTGCATTACATTACCAAGCATTTGACCTGTCCAACTGCAAGTTTACAATTTCGTCATTAAACAAAAAATAAAATTGATTTTTTATTTTCACTACCTGATGATATTGCGAATTTTGTCAGCATCTTGTGAATCCAATCGCTCTTTAATATACCAGGCTATTTCGAAAAACTGTTGTTGCAACTAAGAACAGTAAAATTTTAATATCTTGTTTCATGTGGCTTTTCCCGATTTAAAGTACTTCGCCTTCAGGAGTATTTTCAGCAACAACTTTTAATATTTTATGCAATAATGCTTCGCGGTAAAATTGGTCAAATAATATAATATCTGTCCAGAGTTGAGGGATGTATTGCCAAGCTGAGTTCAATTCAACTGCTTGAATTATTTCCAGCATTACACTAGGTTCTGGTGTGTAAACCTGTTATATAGAAACATTAATAGTTGTGGCAATATAAGATATAATTACTATTCTCACACTTGGAACATATTTTCTGTAAAACTGAAAAAAGTTTTCCAAGGAGTCAGCAAAGCATAAAATTTTGAACAGATGTTGGCTAAAAAAAAAAATTTCATTAAAATTATGAATTTTTATTATTGATTTCAATATTACTAATAAATAGATTCTCGCATTGAGTCGCCGATTAAATTGTAATTTCTTCCTGTATTAAGCAGTTCGTGAATTTTCATAGCTAGATCTTTGTCCATAAGATGAGAATGACACTAAAAATAAAGTAATTTTAGTAATTATGACATAAAGGCAGTCAAATCAGTCTTACTACACTCATGGTGGTAACAAAAAAAGTTACTGCAAAAAAAATTGAATATTTAGTCCTACTAAACATGACCGTAAACACTTATTTTACCATCTCTTGGGTCACGAATTTTAAATTCTTTGCCTTCAATTTCTTTCATTACATCGTACAGGATTGTACTGATTGGTCCACCTACATGTAAGCAGTTAGTTAACCTGTATGAAAATTCTTAGTAATAAAATAAGTGATTTACCTTCTCTGCAATATACGTGTAACAGATAATTGTACGATGCAAGACTCGGTTCTGGGGAAAAAAAAGTGTAAATCTGATCACAGATTTTTTTTTAGTAGGAAGTGTAAACTTTTACCGATTCTTAAAGCCTTCATTTCACCCATTGTTTCCAAAACCAACTTTTTTGAATTTCTCCATGTAGGCATTCTACTTAATAGTTCTAGAACTGAATTAAAAGTTTGTATGTTTGGTTCTACACCTTCTCGATGCATATTCATCAAAAATTGCTGAAAAACAATAAAATAAAATTACGCTTTATAATTTTCCCAAAGATCGTTTCATACTTCACACTGTTGCCATCTTAGTTCATTTGAATCCCTGATGTGAGTACATAATGGAATTAATGAATTGTAAGTTGTTACATCTGTAGGAAGTTGTTTTTCTTGCATCTCTTGATATAATGCATACGCTCGATTTACTTGTAAAAACTAAACCAGAAAAGGTTCCACATTTTTTTTCATTTAAAACAAAAATCCAAAAATAAAACTTGCTTTAGCCATGCCACAAATCATTGTGCAGTACGCTTCAGGAGTCTTCTCTGTCATGTTGTTAAATAACTGCTCAGCCAAACCACCGTCCCTTTAATAATAAAGGAAAATAAAAAACAGTTCAATAAAAAATTATCAATTTATATTACAGCCAGGTTTTCCGCTTATTTCTAGTTGGCTGACGGAACCATTTTTCTTCACCATCATCCACCAGAGGGTCTTGAGAATTATAAAAGCAGAGTAATTCTAACAACGACTGCTGTGTTTCAGCGCTTACTGAAACTTTTTTTTTCATTAAGAGCTGATAAACTACATTGGCTTTTTGAACCGAGCTCTTCTGGATGCATTCTTTTAAAATAGTTTCTGATACATCACTGTTTTCATCGTATATTGGAGAAGGGAAAAATGACTACGAAACAAAAGTGTTAATGTGACTGCTTAGAAATATTAATAAGCAGAATTACCTCCAATTTTGGATTAACTTCTACAATTTCAAATAATTTAGGGTTTTGTGAAAATATCCATTGAGCTGCTTTACGACCTGACTCTTTCGACAGAGCGTAAGATCGCTAATTAATAAACATTAAACAGTACAGTATTAATAATGAAAATATATCAGATTACATTTAAATACCTTCGTAACATTACTCGCTGGTATAAAAAATGGATCATCAATATATTTGTAATGTGGTGCTGTAAAATCCTTCAAATATAAAACATTACAGGAATTTACAATCATACCGTTGTTCAGTATTCGAGTTTAAGATTACCTTTGAGACTGTACCCGCTAAAGCTTGTAATATGTCAGTTGGACCTCTAAAAGTAATTCGTGATTTCATTTCTGCTGACTATATATCTTTACAATCTCACCTTTTTATGCGTTTAGGGATTTTAATTTTCTCAAATTTAGTCTCTCGTGCAGATGTCCCCACACCGCTCGATGATTGTCTATTTAGTCAGTGTTATTGCTTTCAAAACGTTTTTTGTGATCTTAGAATTTCTTACCGGGTAATTTTAAGTATTGAAACGATCCGCTTGTGTGCAAAAATCTTAGATGTAATCATTATTACTAGAATTATCTTGAATCCAAACACACATGTATAAACCGGCGGCCACAATGCTCACTGCTGCCCCCTCACGGCACAGTTGACAATTAAAAAGTTATTTACGTTTCAAAATTTATATGTAAATTCTGATTTTGTAGATTTAAGAAATTTTTAATTTTCTCTCAAAATTACAATATTGACACAATTCAAACTAAATATACAAATTACATTAAGAAAAATAAATAGTGAATAAATATACAGATTTACTTTACAACAATAAAATGAAATAGATGGATTTTTCTTGATGTTAATGACGACACAAAAGTTTATGCAAATTCGAAGATATTAAAATCAACAACAGGTCATATTCATTGGGCAAAGCTGCCACTAAAGCAATATGGAATTAAATTCCATCATAAAAATTTAATCGTCTTCATTCTGAAAATTCAAATATTTTACTTTTTGCATTTTCTACACTATGAAATGAAAACAAGTGGTACTTACTTTGACCGGATAGAGAAATGTTCCTGCTGTATCTCTGCCAATGGAATTCTCTGCAACGCATGTATATTCTCCCATATCATTCCAATCAATATTCCTAACCAAAAGATCCCCGTTTTCTTGCACCTATAAAACAATAATTAAATTAAAATTACGAAAATATTTTATTAATTAAAAATCTACCTGATATTTTGCGTTGTTATTTATAAGTTCATCGTTTACTAGCCAAGTGTTTCGAGGATTCGGACTTCCAAGTGTACGACAAAATAATAAAACATCGTTGCCCATATTCTCCAACATATTCCCAGTCCACATAGTAATTCTTGCCGGTGTTGCTAAAATATTTATTCTCTTTAGTGATAAGTGAATAATAAAATTCCATAATAAATATCAATAGATAAAATTATTTTAATTAAATACACCTGGGTTTCAATACCTATTGATTTTTTGGTTGACACGCACATTGAATTCAGTTGCCCTGGTATGCTGTCTGAGGAATTAACAAAGAATAACAGGTATTTTAAAGGCATGTAGGTGGGCGACTATAATGACAACGTACGTTTAGCTGAGACTCGAACTTTGGCGCTAACCTTCTGGTAAGGCGTTTCTGCTACGCATGTATAGTCTCCTTGATCTTGAAGTTCAAAACAGTCAAGAAATAGTTTAGATTTCGTTGAGCCGATTCCTAGCACTGGAGTAAACACTTCTGAAATTGCATTATTCTCTTCATTGCGCAAACTCTGTTAAAAGAAAACATTTAATTTAGAACACAAATATTACTTTTTTAAAGTTAAATGATCGGAATGTATACTTGACTAACTGGGCGACCGTCCCGGAGCCAGTGAATAGTTGGAGGTGGGCTTCCTCCAGCTTCACATTCTAATACATAGTTGTCATGCAAATCTACAGTTAATCGCGGGGATGGAGCTTTTTTCATGAATAAATAATGTGGATTTGGGAGCTCGTGATTCATCCGACCATGTACAGCTAATAAACACATCTTCAATAACTAAATCCAAACTAATCTCTAAAGAATACTTACAGTTTGCTCGCATACTCCTCGAAAACGCTCCACTTGATTTCAACTAGAAATTCACAAATATAAGAAATGCAAAATATAGGTAATGAAAGCAACTTACTGAATTTGAAATTGACATAGCTTCAGTGAATACAGTAAAACTAAGCATCAAAAACAGCACCCTGATAACAATGTCCATGGTTTAGCTGTAGCTTTTCCTGTGAAGCACACATGAATTGTAAAAAAGCGAAACAGGAGTTGCTTTTACGATAAAACTTCTTTTAACACAACGAACGCAATACATAAAAGGTCGGAAGACATAAAATTTTATTTTAGCGGTTTCAGAAAACCAATCTGAAAAAAACGACGAACGCAATTTTAAAAGAATAAGAATGATCCCCTTTGTGAAACGCAAAACCTCAAGTTGGTCAAGTGGTGATCGGTGACATCCCACCATCACTCGTAAACAACTTTTTTTGAAATGAGATTTCAGAGCAAATGCAAATCTTAATTTGACTCAAAATTAAAACAAATTTACCTTAATTTTTTTTAAATGCATTTTTCAGACCACGATAAGCACCTATTATCAAACTACATATCTAGCGTTCTTTTATCACGCCTTAGATAAATAATAATTGTAATTACATATTAATGCTGCGGGAATTCTAAAACAGACACCTGTGATAATAACTAATCTTGTATACACAAATCTTAAATTTCGAAAGGTATTAGAGTATAATCGTTTAAAAATATATTGTTATAGAATTGAAGAAATTGTTTGAAAAGCGGGTGTAGATATCGAGATCGTTTACTAAACTGTAAATCAAAGCTCGCGGTGTGATGTAATTTTTATGATATTTATAATATAGGTCAAAGTCAACATGTAGCGGCCTAACTAACTTATAACCGTTTCTACAATTGTTTAAATCAAATAAAGATAAAAGTTTACTTACGGACTGAAATTGAAGACGATGTGATTCCAACCCTTGTTTCCGAACTTATGATGCTCGCTGCTCACCGGGTCCGTTTTTTGGCTGCTTCTAGACTTAGTCACGTGGACCATCAACTCGCGCGTTCATGACGTCAGTAATGAGTTAGCTCCGCCCCTTGCTCAGTTACAAGTAAATTTCTGAACAATATTGTTGGGCGAAAATGCGTTTGTCGACCCC